>JASDQU010407040.1:0-10613 GCA_032191745.1 Picea mariana
AAGATCCTTCTAGAAGCGGAAGCTTCTATTAGGTCTTCTTACATCCTCCTTATTCTATTTTATTGAAAGGTCTTATTAATATTGACCTTTATTACATCCGAATACATTGATCTACCTATGTGCGGGTTAGGACCTTAACAGTTCTTCTGGTTGAATTGCTACGATCGCGACAATAGCAGTGGGATCCGCGTCAATGATCTGTCCTTTACCATTATTTTCAGAATCAGATTCTGAATCAGAGTTCGGCTCTTTGTCTTTGATCTCGACCACCAATGACTGTTTTGAGTGACATTCATTGGTGTTGTTCCAGGAGCTTTTGTGGAACTCGCACCATTTTCTGGTGTCCTTCTTTGTCTTCCCGTGACCCTTCTTTTCCTGTGTCTTGCACTGGTTTTCGGGAGATTGTTTGTTAGGGACGTCTTTGTCATACTTTGGTTGTTGCGTATTTGCAAACCCGAACTCCTGTTTGTTCCGGTGCTTAAATTTATGCTCAATTTTAACAACATATCGATAAGCAACACCGAGTGATGAGATGTCCAAAAAATCCATTTCAATCTGGATGTATCTGTGTAGAGCCCCACGGTATTTCAGAACCAAATGTCGCTCGAAGTCTTTGATACCCATTTTGGTGCGCAAGGTATGGAAGGTATTGGTGAAATGTGGAACTGCTTGGCCCCTCTCTTGCCGCAGTGTGGTCCATCTCATGTACTGGTCCTCATAGTTGTCAATAGGTTAATACTATTCCTTTACCACATCCACAAAAAAATCCCAAGTGGGATCGGCCGCATATATTCCAGATTCCTCTATGGAACTTTTCTCCCAGTAAGTTTCCCACCAATGTTTGACATGAAGGAGAGCTTTAAGGAGTGCGAAGGTGATCTTTTCTTTGTCAGAAAAATTATGAACAGAGAAATAACCTTCTAGCAGAGTTAACCATTTTTCTAGGGCTTCTGCATCTATCTGTCCTTCAAATACAGGAATATCAAAATTAACTTGTACCTTGAAAGGTGAGGTGCCTCCAAAGTGGCCACTTGATGAAGATGCACCTGATGCTATCGGCAGGCGTTGAAGGATGTGGGAAAAATTCTCCATCATTTCGTCCCTTTGTCGCATGAGAGCTTGCGTAAGCAATAGATTGATAGGATCGTCTGCTCCATTGTTTTTCTTTTCTTCCGCCATTGAGGGTTTCTTAGGTGTGCGAGAGAGGTTTTCTTTAAGATAGAGAAGCTTGAAACCCAACTTGCTATACTCGGATCTTGTCGGATACATGCACTGAAAAAAGGATCAAGAGCAGCCTGCTTTGATACCACTGATCCAGATTATTTTCGACATGAAATGAGAGCGGAGATATAACAAAGAAATGCATAGAGATATCGCAGATATTCAATAATATAATAGAAGTGTATCAGAGATGCAACCATAAACACATATATACAGTAATACACGATTTCTATTCATGAAAGAAATGTACAGAGACTGTAAAAATACAGAGTGAAAGACTCACTAGAATGGTGGCAAATTATCTCTGAGAAGAGATGTGACGGCTATTCGCATTCACAAGAAGATGATTACAATGAGGCTCTGAAGGAATTTTTAAAATAAACAAGAATGCCAAAAACCCTAGACATCAAAAAACCTAACCCTTGGAGATGAAGTGACAAAAGTCATGTGGGCCCCGTTTGGGTAAGTTAGTACATCAACTTCCCGGGGTCGTAACTTTTGCATACAATCTCCATTTTAGGCATATAAAAGCTCGTTGGAAAGGTATCATCAAGGAGACTCATTTTTGGGTCTCAATCATGCCTTTGGCCATCATTGAGAACCTCTATCTCGAAAAACCTTCATTTAGGCCCTCAAAATGGCCCCGAAAGTTAAAACCTGCTAAAAATAGTAAATTGTCAAAATTGCCAGAAAACTGTTTTGAGCCAGTTCGAAAAGGTGGGTGGCCACCGATATCCACCTGGATCAATCCTCCCTCCTTAGGAAGCAATGGTCTCCATTGCGTGCAGTTCCCAGGGGAGAGGGAAAAGTGCTTGTTAAATCTGCATCTTGGCGAGCTGCTTGTCTTGTTGGAGACGTCGCGCTACTTTGTTTGTGGAAGTCTGTCACGAACCTGTTGAGGTTGAGGTTGTTAAACAAGCCGATATACATGAGAGGACGGTGTGCAGAAGGAATATTTGCACTTTGCTGCAACCTTGTCAACCTGCTTCTGTTGGATAGAAGGTGCTTGGGACAAGGCTATAGTGGTTGTAGTGTCCTTTTGTTCTCCTTTTGAATGGATTGTGAAGAAGTTGAATTTTATAGTATGAGATACTACCTTGCAACACTTTTTAGGTGGAACAGTAGTCGGAAATACTTCTGATATTCTATAGAGATGACCCCCAAAAGTAACAATGACACTACGGGGTCGAGACTCATAAACAGTATGGTGTCTCCACATATATGGTTGGCTCAAGAGAACATCACAGACATCCAGTGGGAAAACATCAAATAATCTCTCATCCTTGAAGGGTTGGATGCCGTATGATAATCGACACTGTTCGCTGACACGAAGATCTCATCCTTGGGGAAGCCACCCGATGTTGTATGGCTATGGGTGTGGTGTTGTCGACAATCCCAATTGTTTGATGACCTCTGCTGAGATGATGTTCCTGTGGCTTCCACTATCAACAATAAAATGCAGCAGGGTCCCCTTCACCCACATCTGTGAATGAAAAAGGTGCTCCCCCTCTTCAGGATCTGTTGGTTCTTCTGGTTGAATTGCTGCAGTCACAACAATAGCAGTGGGGTTCGCGTCAATGATCTGTCCTTTACCATTATTTTCATAATCAGATTCAGAATCATGGTTCAGCTCTTTGTCTTTGATCTCGGCCACCAATGACTCTTTTGAGCAAAATTCATTGGTGTTGTTCTATGAGCTTTTATGAAACTCACACCATTTTTCGATGTCCTTCTTTGTCTTCCCGTGACCCTTATTTTCCTGTGTCTTGGACTGGTTTTCAGAAAACTGTTTGTTAGGGTTGTCTTTGTCATACTTTGGTTGATGCGGATTTGCAGACCTAAAATACCGTTTGTTCTAGTGCTTAAATTTCTGCTCAATTTTAACAACATATCGATAAGCAGCACCGAGTGATGAGATGTCTAGAAAATCCATTTCAGTCTATATGTATCTGTGTAGAGCCCCACGTTATTTCAGAACCAAATGTCACTCGAAGTCTTTGATACCCATCTTGGTGCAAAAGGTATGGAAGGTATTGGTGAACACTGGAACTGCTTGGCCCCTCTCTTGCCGCAGTGTGGTCCATCTCATGTACTAGTCCTCATAGTTTCCAACAGGGTAATATTGTTCCTTTACCCCATCCACAAAAAAGTCCCAAGTGGGATCAGCCCCATATATTCCAAACTCCTCTGTGGAACTTTTCTCCCAATAAGTTTCCCACCAATGTTTGACATGAGGGAGAGATTTAAGGAGTGTGAAGGTGATCTTTTCTTTGTCAAAAAAATTGTGAACAGAGAAATAACCTTCTAACAGAGTTAACCATTTCTCTAGGCTCTTCTGCATCTATCTGTCCTTCAAATACAGGAATATCAAAATTAACTTGTACCTTGAAAGGTGAGATGCCTCCAAAGTGCCCTCTTGATGAAGATGCACCTGATGCTATCGGCAGGTGTTGAAGGATGTGGGAAAAATTCTCCATCATTTCGTCCCTCTGTCGCGTGAGAGCTTACTCAAGCAACAGATTGATAGGATCATCTGCTCCGTCATTTTTCTTTTCTTCCACCATTGAGGGTTTCTTGGGTGTGTAAAAGCGATTTTCTTCAAGAGAGACAAGCCCGAGACCCAACTTGCTATACTCGGACCTCATCAGGGACATGCACTGAAAAAACGATCAATTGCAGCCTGCTCTGATACCACTGATCCAGATTATTTTTGGCACGAAATGAGAGCAGAGATATAACAAAGAAATGCACAAAGATATTGTAGATATTCAATAATATAACATAAATGTATCAGATATGCAACCATAAACATAGATATACAATAATGCATGATTTCTATTTAAGAAAGAAATGTACAGAGACTGTAAAAATACAGAGTGAAAGACTCGCTAAAATGGTGGCAGCTTATCTCTGAGAAGAGATATGACGACTACTCACATTTACAAGAAGATGATTACAACGAGGCTTTGAAGGCCTTTTTACAATAAATAGGAATGCCAAAAACCCTAGACATCCAAAAACCTAACCCTTGGAGATGAAGCGCCAAAAGTCATGTGGGCCCCGTTTGGGTAAGTTGGTACATCAACTTCTCGGGGTCGTAACGTTTGCATACAATCTTCATTTTAGGCATATAATAGCTCGTTGGAAAGGTATCATCGAGGAGATTCATTTTAGGGGCTCAATTATGACTTTGAATATCATTGAGAACCTCGATCTCGAAAAAACTTCATTTAGGCCCTCAAAATAGCCCCAGAAGTTAAAACCTATTAAAAATAGTAAATTGCCAAAATTGCCAAAAACTGTTTTAAGCCAATTGGAAAAGGTGGGTGACCACCGATATCCACCTGGATCAGCTAGAGAGAGGTTTGCACAAGGGAATGCATGTCAATAGAAGAATGGCTAGAGACCTAAGGTGCGTACTGAGCGTTGTAGTTATGCATTCCATAGTAAAAACCAGAAGGGTTCGTCCCCATGAAATTAGCAGGTATCATGGCGTGGGTAGCAGTGAATGAGGGAGAAAAATAAACTCCACTATCCATAATGATGAAACCCAAAATAGACGCCAAAGGTCGACTAGTAGTCAAAGAGCATACCAAAAAGTCAAATGGTCAATATACATGTAAACGGGCTAAAGTGGCTGAGTGGCCTCCCTCGCTAAAGAAGGTATGACTCGTCCAAGAGGGAGCTGAGACTCCCTGCTAAATTTTGGAGGTAACAGAATCAATTATAAGGGCCCTTGTAGGTTTAATAACCAGTCAGTCAGATCCCCCCAAAGAGGTAATCCTCCATAAAGGTTGTATGTTGTCTAACCCCTATTTGACTCAAGATACAAGCATAATAACCCCTACAAATAACCTATGAGATACCTAAGTCAAGAAACTAATCAACCATTGTATAATCGATGCACAGGCAAGCAGTCGTAAGTCCGGATCACCGCATGGGCAGGGTAGCAAAGCCCAAAACCTTGAAAGCACCACCTCTCACAGAGGTATGGGTAGTAGCAAGATCCCCAAATACAAATAAATCCATAGAAATATCTCTGACGCTAGGTGAGTATGCAGGGGTTATCCCTTCAACTAACTTCGCGCGACCTCGTGATTAACTTCGGTGTGAGCGGAGCCTCCTTATATTACCAATTATACAATGGACTTCTCAACTCCCTGTCTCAGACACATGTTGATTTAATTTCCTTGGAGAAGTTTACTCACAAGATCCTATTCCAAGGCACTAAATCCTAGGCTAGTTTGTGCACCCTAAAAATAAAATCGTGAATAATCAATTTTAGTTTAAAGCGTAAATTTTATTGGTCGTGATTACTCAAAAAGGTATGGAAGTGAAACGCATGGTGTTATGACTCTGCAAGAAAATAAATACGGATATAATGCAAAGACTATATTTAACTTTTCAATGAATGATATACTAATAAAAACAGTGCAGTCTTCAATTTCAACTCTACAATTAATAAGTAAAATGCAATCTTTCACTACATGTGCTAAGCTAATGATAGAGATTCCAAGACGAAAATGCCAACCAATGCAAAATGCCTATTTTTTTGTATTTTCAATATACTAAAAAGAAAATGCACGGACTGATGAGAAACCTGATATGTAAATTCTACTGTGTATAAAAGAAATAACTCGAGCAGAATACCAAGCAGCCACACAAACAGTCCAGAGAACAAGGACAAATAAAAAATGGGAAACAAAGAGAAAGACTTCGCCCAAAAATTCAACTCCAAACAGGTTTGTTGTCATCCCAGATAATCTCAACAGACACTATAGAGACCTAAGAAGGCTCAACAATCTTCAAATCCTACCCAACAGTTACTAAACCAAGAAAACAAGCCAGGGGAAGTGGTATACGCGACTGTTTAGGAGAATAGAGTGTATATACGCTTCTTGCAGTGAGATAACAAGCATTTATACATGATTGTCAAGGCAAAAAGGGCGTATATGCTTTAAAACAAGGCCAGGCAAGGGGAAAAGGCTGAAAACTCAGACCCAGAGTGAATAGGACATGTCAAGCAGTGATACGACAAGAAACACAAAGGAAAAAGAGAAATGCAAGAAGAAAAAATACTTCAACCCTTAGAAGGAAGATCTCTCCCCAATGGATTCGTCATTTCTGTTACAAGGGAAAAACTCTCTATGGCCAAGGGTAAACCACAACAAACAGGTATGATGGAAGAAATCAACCCAATTCCAACATATGCTATATAAACTAATGTGCAATATAAGAAAGAGGCCCACCTCGATCCAACGTTTGATGATGTTCCACCGTTGAGCACTTTGACCCAAAGCTTTATACCTGCAAGAAGTTCTCAACAAACGAGCAGAGAAAGTATACAGTGATAATATATAAGAGGTTAGCACATCAAATAGCATAATCCATTAATAAACATTACAAACACGCCCATGGATAATAATCATATATTTGCAAGATATCAATAGGACGGAAAAGGAGTATTTCTATTAATAATTGATCAGCAGAAGTGACAATGATACAGACTTCCATGTCGGCACGGTTCGAAACCAAGAAATCAAGTTCCTTCCAATTAGGTCTCCACCACTTCAATACTCCACCAAAGGCAAGCTCATAGGAAAGAGGCAATGAGGTCCTCTCAACAATAGGGAAAGAGCTTGGAGGCTGAACACTGTGTTCAGACTTGAGGGATAGAGGGATGCAGACTCAATATGAAGTAATTTCTCCAGAGTAACTTTGCTCTCAAAGTTGAATGCTTTCTCCTCCTTTCCATAGCTCGAAATTGTGCTCTTATAGCCTTTAGAATGCAACTGAAGGGCCGAGTCAGAACATTTCCAGTATATGAAAGGCCAAGGATCAAAGATCTTCTGTCGTGACATGGAAACCCGACCTCATTTTGTATTTTCTGGCACAAATCCCAATGTACACGAGCTGTAGTGGAGCAGCCAGTGCATACACATCTTGTATAGAAGATAGGGAGCATATATGTGGAAAAATGTATATTTTTAGCTCTGGATTCATCAAAAAGGGATGATAAGTCTACATAGGGAAATGGAAAAAGGCCCTCTGTGCAATATAGCAATGGTGAGGCAAATCTTACGATAACAGGTAGGGTAGTAAAACTATTGGATCTATTGAGATTAAATAAGGTGAATAAGACATAAAAGATACGAGAGTCCACCAAGCAAAGGAGCAGTTAAGAATTACCTTACTCAATTTCAGATGAAAACATATAGACCATTAAAAGACCAGAGACAGAGTATGTAAGATAAATTCAGTTCTATTGATTTTCTTTTTGTTAGGATATTTAGACACTTAGGAGTTAGTTAAGAACTACTTGGTCTAATGTGTCATTAGGTAAAAGTGTGTTTCTTAGTGTGTTTCTTTAGTATGCATTAGTATGCATTTGTAGTTAGGACATCTGACGGTCACGATATGTTTCCGACATAGAGTGATCTGATGGTTCATACTCTCATCGCTCTTAATGACCATTGATCCGTGGCTTAGCACCCAATTGGTCCATGATATCTATTTAAAGAGAATGGAGGGTCATTTTATGATGATCGATTGTGAGAAACTCTATTGTAAAATCTCTCTGTAATTTTTTTCTTTGCATTAATAAACTGCTCCAAGTGGCCGCATTGGCTGGGGTCGTGGATGTTTCCCCGTAGGGGTTTTACCACGTGAAAACATCAGTGTCTTGATCTTTGATTTGGTTATGTGAGTGGTTACTGAAGGTGTTCGTCCTCTGTTGGAATATATGTTTTGTCGAACATGGTATCAGAGACTGTTTGAAGACTCGCTCTTGTTGTAGATCGAGATCGTGAAGCCGAGTTACCTCATATCGATTTTCTGTCATTTCCGTACATTTCTGGGCTGAGAGGACTATTTCATTGCATCGGAAGCACTCGTTTCATTTAGGAACACTTTTCATTTCACTTGAAAAGGTTTCTTTTTGCCCAAGATACGACCATTACAGTCAGATATGGAGGTATAAAGCTTGAATACGCATTTTTTTAACTTTTGCAGAGTAGTATTTTGATTTTATTTCGGTTTTGTATTATTTATTTTCGGGTTGATACTCTTTTAGATCTACGTATGCTCTTTTCTCCGTGCCCTGTGCGATCTCGACAGATCGGAAATTGATAGGAAAAGGTGCATCTTCTGGGTAAGCTAACTGAGATCTAACCCTTGTTGTCATCGAGAAGCAGAATTTTTTTCTTGTGTGAAAAGAGTTTTTTTTAGCACGCTCTCCAAGGTTGTCTTCAAAAACAACAACAACAACAATCCTCCTTCTTAACATTACAATATTTTTTACTAGACCATTTGGTTAAAAGTTTCCTTATTAAGTAAGAGGTCTTGAGTTCAAGTCTCTCTTTTGTTACCTTTTTTTAAAAAGTTCATGCTAAAATTGTTAAGTGTATTTCACTTCAAGTATAAAAGTGAATCACTATAAGTAGCTTTAATATCTTATTGTAGAGTTGTTTATTTTGCATGGAGCTTTTCTGTTATAAAGTAACTTCATTGTAAAAGTGATCCCCACTTCTCTTTATAAAAGTGGGTCACTTCATAAAGCAACTTACACTATCATGTGGTCATTTGGTTACTGTTTATGCCTTTTTTTTTAAGGGCATAACTCTCACATCGGAAGTCTATTTTCAGTGTGGTTTTTTTCAAAACCGCATAACTTTTCGAGGTATTTCCATCCAAATCACCAGTTTTAGTTTTTAAATCCATATTACTTACATATTTAATATGGGTTCTACAAGTAATGTTTTTCTTACCAACACCAACTACTTCCAATGGAAATCTCATATGGAAGATTTTTTAAGAAGTAAAGGCTTGTACATGATTACCTTGGAAAAGGAAAAAGAACCCACTGATGATTATAAGAAATCCAAATGGGCTAATAGGAGTGACGAAGCACATGGACTAATCAGAATGTCCATTTCTCCTGATTTAAGGTACCACCTGTTGGATTACTGAGAGGGGGGGTGAATCAATAATAACGTAATTATAATCCTTTTTCTTCAAATGTTATATCAATGTAGAATTATTATCCAATAATGAGCAATAATAAATAAACAATCACACACATGCACAGTACACCAGTGTTTTACATGGAAACCCAAATAGGGAGAAAACCACAGAATGTTTTTTCTTATATGTCTTGAAGAATTACATTCATTGGAAGCACCAACTTCCTTTGTTTTCTAGCTGCAACTGGAAGGAGGCTCCAACTTCCTAGTTTCTCAGGCTACAACCTGAGGGAATCTCCAACTCCCCAAATCTCTGGCTACAACTAGAAGGAGGCTACAACCCCCAATGTTCTCCAGCTACAACCGGAAGGTGGCTACAACCACCTGTCCTTGCCCCGTCCTGCCACCCTGAAGTAGAAGTAGAATGATGGAACCACTACCACACTATCACTATGAGATATANTTAACCATGCACCAACCTGTAATCAACCTGTACCATAAAAAGTGCATCCAACCATGTGCCAAGTATGTACCAATCATGTTTCAACTACTCATCAATGTGTACCAACACCATCAACTGCTTGTCTCAACCATATACTCAACATGTACCTCAACCAAAATCCCTCATCAATTTCATTATCCAAATCTGATTTGTAGCTTTGTAATAGACCTGGTGTATATGATCACATTCCTGCAAACCTTCCTTAACTTTAAAAACAAGAGACTAGCATATTCATCAAACTTTTCTTTAGTCTCACATGCCTAGTTTTGGATTAGTCAACAACTCTAACTTGAAGTAATCATAACATTGAACCTGTAATGTATAAAGATCTGAAACTAATATACAATGTTATTCATTGTGTTTTATGCAATTCCTCCAAGTGCCACTACTTGGAACCTCTCACAAAAGGAGTTATAGCAAAAATGACATACCTTGCTGAATTCTGAATTATTCTAGAGAGCGACATTGTAGAGCATGCCCCACAAAAAATATTTGATGAAATGATCTAAAACTATTACACAGCATACTACAGACTGTACCTGAACCAACACATTTTGTCTCACTGAATTTAGATCTGCTATGAAGAAGTTATGATGTTTTTAGACGAAACACCTGATTTTGACTAGTTTCAGGACTGGCCACAAACCCTATTTTCCATAGAGTGTAACTCCCAAAATGTAGCGACCCACAATCTGAATGTTTAACCACATATACTTGGATGTGTTGTCTCACTTTCATAGCAATTTCAGGATCTGAATCATTATAGAAAAAAAGTTATAGCGAAAATGGTGAGATGACCTGAAAATAACATACCTTAGAAAGCACCATCAAAAGACTTTATCCTTCCTTGCATTTCGGCCTTTTTTTCTTCACTTTCCTCAGAATTTCGACTTAGATATCATTTGTATACCTCAGACACCTATAGATAT
>JASDQU010407043.1:0-10498 GCA_032191745.1 Picea mariana
AAGCAATGCATATAGATTCTTAAGAAATACAAAAATTAATCAATGGCTCATACACAGAGTACACAGAGATTTTTACCGGAAACCCTCAACCGGGAAAACCTTTCTTATTTTCATTATATCAAATTTCACCATTCACCATACAATATATACAATGTTTTTACGTATTTCGTAGATACCAAAACCTTAATCCCTTAATCCATGATTAATTTACAAATCAGCTAAAAATAGCAAAAACCGTCAGACGCAGTTGTCGTATCTGACGCACCCACACACACACACATGCAAAGAATATAACACATACCCAACAGGATGTTCCCATAGATACTCATCATCCGTTGGATCGGGTGAAGGCGCACAGAGTTTAGCCTCTGGAGGAGCGTCGAGGAGAACGGATCTGGGCCATCAGATCTTGAGCAGATATCCATCAACCGTCAGATTGGATAGGAGTTGCACGAGGTTTACCATTAGGACTTCAGCCATTGGCATACTGGGAGTCATGAGGACAAGACAGTCGAGACACTTCAACTCTCGAAACGTCGAAAAGATCTGGACCGTCCGTTAGTGGAGACACGTGGCAGAGATCACGGCGTTGGGAGTCGGGATATCGACATTCCCATGGACAAGAGATCGGGGAAGTCCATGGTGAAAACCACGACATAATCTGAGCCATCCGTTTGGGGAGACAGGTGCCAAAAATCCGAAGAGAGTCGGTATATTGGCTATCGGGAAATTGGAGTTCTTGAGGTCGAAAAAATTGGGACATCACAAGTCTCGAAATCCCGAGGAAATCGGGACCATCCATCAGAAGAGGATGCGTGGCAGCAATTAGAGCCATCGGGGAAAGGCCCGACAGGAAGTCGTCTATCGGCGTTTTGGTCATAGGGATATCGAGAATCCTGGTGACAAGTGGTTTGGGCATTTCAGAATCGCGAAGTTGAAAACCCTGACAAGAAGGAAGGAGCCATTGTGGGGACCAGCTGTCATCATATTAGAGAAGTGGAAAGTGTCGTTTAAAGGGCCAGCTGTCAGCGTAGCGGAGAGTTAGGATTCGAGGAATCGAGAATCTCGTGGGCATATGCATTTTGGCATTGGAAACCCTGAAACCCCGACAAGGGATAAGACTGAGGTCATGGGGATAACGGTCATATGGGCCAGGAGCCTAGCTAGGAGATCTAGTGCATAAAAAGCACATCGCGATTCGAGGGATCGCGAATCCTGAGAACATGTGCATTTGGACATTGGAAAGTACGAAATCCCGATGAGGAGTTATGGCTGCGGTCATATAGGGGGAGGTCGTATGGACCCAAAGGTCTAGCCCAGAGGACTAGAGGAAGCTAACGTCATATCGAGATATCAGAGATTCTGAGGATAAATTGTTTATGCATTTCGACATTGCGATGCTCGAAACCCCGATGGGAGACAAGGTTGCGGTCTTGTGAGATAGATTTCACATGGACCATGAGCTTAGCCTGGAGGGCTAGCGGGAAAAAAAGAGCTCATCGAGATTTTTAAGTCCAAAACCCCAATAGGAGTATATGACTACGGTCATATGAATTAGCGGTCACATGGACCAGAGCATAGCCAGGAGGGCTAACGCATAAAGGGTGCATATCGGTGAAATTGCTCATCGGTGATCGGGGACTCAAGAGGTAAATAACTCTTGATGTCGGGGAACGCGAAACCCCAAAACCTTAAATTAAGATCAGGGAAAGAGTGTGGTCATGTGCAGAACGCCTTGCGGGTGAAGAAAGGACCTGTGGATCGGGTTTTTCATAGGGATTCCATTGGGAGTCCAAAGAGCTAATTCGACTCGAAGAGGGAAGGGGATTAGAGCGATACTGTGAGCGGGTGTTGGAGGTGGCTCATGGATACATCAAGTGGTATCAGAGCCTTGTTCTTGTCTATATATTATAGGCAGGAAGAGGCAAGAAGAGGTAAAGAGCAGTCTGATACAGGTCAAGTGGTATCAGAGAAGGAAATTCATCTGTATATTTCAGGTGAAAGAAGACAGAGTTGTTGAGGACTCTATAAGGATTTGTTTGTAGGTAGGCAATGATGAAGGAGGCAGTCAGGAGGACTGTAAGTGAAGCTGGAAACACTCGGGATGCAGAGTGACAGGAAAGAAGGCAAAGACAATACCATGGTTACTGAAGACCACAGGCATGCTAGGAGGAAGAACAAGGTAGAAAAGCTTGCAGGGATGGATAGAGAGCTCGTTGATATAAGAGCGGAGATGAAATGGATTGTGTTGAAGATGCAACTGAACGCGAAGATAGATGAGCTCGAATTGAAGCTGTGGCAGGATAAGAAGCTGAGATGGGTGTATGAGTGGCCCATGAAGAAGGAAAAGGCAAAGTGGCCAGTCAAGGAGTTGATGGTCAGAAGGCAACGCAGGCTGTTAAAAAGATGGTTGAGGTATGCCGAAAACCTCAAGGCCACAGAGGAAAAGATGATTTATGTCTGTGAACTAGAGACTAGGAGAGGTCTCGATGATTTTGAAAATGAATTGGGATCAGCTGAGGATCTCAAGAACTGCCAGGAGAGAAGAGAAGAGGAAATTTTAGTTTTCCAGGTGGGCAATGAGCTGAGATCAGCTAAGGGTCTCAGAGATTGTCACGAGGATAGCTGGGAAATTTCACATTGCCAGTTGGGCAATGAAATAAGGTCGTTGCGGGATCTCGAAGACTTCCAGGAGGGTAGCGAAAGGTTTCCAATTTGTCTGGTGGGAAAGGAAACAAAGTTGGAATTAGTTGATTCCATGGTCTGCCGGGAGGGCAGCAGAGACATCCCATATTGCCAGGTGGGAAGGGATGAGCAGGTGAATTTTGATCAGCCCAAGGAGCTGATCAATCAGATGAGACTGTCTGAGGGTCTCATAAATTCAGAGATGAGTTTGGATCAGCATGTGCAGTTGACAGAAGAGAAGGATCTAAGGGATCTTCTGATGATTGGAGGAATTAGAGTATTCCTACCATTTTCCCAAGAGGAGGCAGAAGTCTGTGTTGCAGATGGTGCAACAACAACAGTAGAACAGTCAACTGTGACTTTCAGGGAAGAAGAAGAATTGGAGCAGACTTTAGAAGATGCCCAAGCAGAGGAAGAAGATGAGCATTCTGAGGAGTGTCTCAACGCTTTCAGCCAGGAATATGAGGAAGTTGTAGCACCGAATCTGAAAACAAAAGAAGAAGTAGAAGAGGATGATGAGCATTCCGAGGAATGGCTCAATATTTTCAGTCAGGAAGCTAAAAGGACTGCAACCTGGGAGTTTGTAGCAGAAGAAAAAGGGGTAGACAACCTTTGATTTGCTGATCTGTGGGAACAATTTGAAGCCCTGAAGAAAAGGGTGGAGGTGCAGAGCGTGCACATCCAACAAGTGAAGTTGGAAACTGATGAAGGAGGCATGGGAGATCATGATGATCTGCTCATGTGCCAAAAAAATTTGCAGCTGAGGAGACTGCATGAGCAGAGCCAACCATGGGAGCAGCTGGATGAAGTGATAGAAGAGATCATAAGGTTGATGTTGAGGTCAGCAGAGGCTGTCAACAAAGAGAGGTTGAGCAGAAGAGAAGCAGTAGCAGCGCAGAAGCAACAATAGCAGCAGAATGGAGCAGAAGGGAAGCTCCAGATATTTGTTTGGGATCCACGAGGATTTCCACCAGCTGAGAGGGGAAGCTCATGAGCAGGAGCTCATGAATTTTGTAGCTGAGGAGTTTGATGCAGGAGCATCTCTCCACGTCATCCAACCAGCCAGCCACACCAGCGAATTCAAATCTCACGCTAAGAGAGAGGCGCAACCTCATTTAAATCTGAATTCAATGTAACTTTAATGTTTAGGCTGTTGATCCAGGAAGTCGTGCCTTTGTGCAGGCGTAGAGTAGATCGGCCTTTAATGTGTGTAATGGCTGAGATCTAGATCTGATTCTGGACTAGACAACCCATTCAATGTAATTGAATAGGGTAGGTAGGTTGGAGAGAAGTGCTCGAAGAGCCCCCTCAGGTAAAAGAGATTTAGAGTATCTCATTTTGAGAAGTAAGTCGAAGTTAGATGAGTAGGAGTCTAAGAAGAGCTAGAAAGAGATCGAGAACATATTGTAAATACAGGCATTTGCCATTTTTAATATAGACAGAAGTAGTTTTTCCTGCATGAATTCTGTGTTGAATGAATGTCTGTGAGTGTTCCTTTGTATGTTGTAGATGTATGATGTAGGTGTGCATTTGCAGGAGTTCTTGATTTCCAGGGTTTATGGTCTTTGAGGCTTCACACGAGGAGGGTGTGACAGAACACTGCGCGTTTTGATAGCCATGCACAGAGGATGCACTTCTGAACACTACGGGTTCAGACAGAGACGTGATGTGGCACAAGAACTGGAGTCAACAACTCAGGAGAGGAAAACCTTTGAGGTTGTTGAACACCTCAAGAGGTAAGGTTGTGTAGGAGAGACACAGTTGCATATAGAAATTTGTTGTGAGTTCTGTGAAGCTTTGCCAAGTGGGCATTGAGCATATGCATAGTGGTGCATTGAGAAAAAACTCTGCTATGAGTTCAAGGAGAACCAGAATCACTGAGGATTATGTGAAGCTCTGCCAGGTGGGGATTGAGAAGGTGCAAGGGGTGCACAAAGGAAGACTTCTGTTGAGAATTTCAGAGAAGAGACGAAATCACTGAGGATTCTGAGAGCTCTGCCAGGTGGGCATTGAGCGAGTGAAAGGAGAGGATACTCTGCCAGGTGGGCATCGAGTAAGTGTACAGATAGACACAAAAGAGAAGAGAACTCTTTGAGTTCTGTGATTTGAAGGAGAATCCATTGAGGGATCTTCACAGGGTTGTTGAACACCCTGAAAGGCTCAACAAGAGGTTGCTTGAGGCAGAGGATAGCTAGGAGGGCATTATATTCTCCATCTGTAGGAGAAGGAAGGAAAACAAAATCCCTTAGGGGTCTTAGTGTTTGCAGAATCTTAGAAGAGATAGCACCAATGTGTGCATGAGAAGACTCTGCAAGAGTGCAGAAGTTGAATAATCCTTCAAGGAGTCGAAGCAAAGCTCAGGAGGAACATTGTTTTTATACGTGCGACGAAGCTCAGAGTCATGGAGTTCACAGATGAGAAAGAAGACAAATATTGAGGCCTTTGAGAACTGGAGATTCTTCCAATCATAGGAAGAAAGTACATAATCTCAGGAGGGAGCACAATAGTCGTCGGATCGACAATAGAAGAAACATGGACCATTGAAGATTCCACGTCCAGAGAGCATCAGAGGGAGCACACGAGAAGAAACGGTCTGCACCGTCAGATTTGGGAGAAAAATCCCATCAGTCGTTAGATTTGGCGAGAAGCGAGGAGGTTACGAATGGGTTTCCAAGGTGCAAGCCCAGGAGATTGGGGGACCGTTGGATGTTCCCATAGATACCCGTCAGCTGTTGGATCAGGTGAAGGTGCGCAGAGTTTAGCCTTTGGAGGAGTGTTGAGGAGAACGGATCTGGGCCGTTAGATCTTGAGCAGATATCCTTCAGCCGTCATATTGGATAGGATATACACGAGGTTTACCATTGGGACTTCATCCATCGACATATCGGGAGTCATGAGGACAAGAAAGTCGAGACGCTTCAAGTCTCGAAACGTCGGGAAGATATGGACCGTCTGTTAGTGGAGACATGTGGCGGAGATCGAGGTGTCGGGAGTCGGGATATCAACATTCCTGTGGACAAGATATCGGGGAAGTCAATGGTGAAAACCCCAACATAATCTGAGCCATCCATTTGGGGAGACAGGTGCCAGAAATCCGAAGAGAGTCGGTATATTAGCTATCGGGAAATCGGAGTTCCGGAGGTTGAAAAAGTTGGGTCATCACAAGTCTCGAAATCCCAGGGAAATTAGGACCGTCCATGAGAAGAGGATGTGTGGCAGCAATCAGAGCCATCGAGGAAAGGCCCGACAAGAAGTTATCTATCAACGTTTTGGTCATCGGGATATTGGGAACCTTGGTGACAAGTGGTTTGGGCATTTCGGAATCGCAAAGTATGAAACCCCGACAAGAAGGAAGGAGCCATTGTGGGGACCAACTGTCATCATATCAGAGAAGTGGAAAGTGTCATTTAAGGGGCCAGATGTCAGCGTAGCGGAGAGTCAGGATTCGAGGAATTGGGACTCTCATGGGAATATGCATTTTGGCATTAGAAACCTCGAAACCTCGACGAGGGATAAGACTGAGGTCACAGGGATAATGGTCATATGGGCCAGGAGCCTAGCCATGAGAGCTAGTGCGTAAAAAGTGCATTAGGATTCGAGGGATCGTGAATCCTGAGAACATGTGCATTTGGACATTGGAAAGTCTGAAACCCCGATGAGGAGTTATGGCTGCAGTCATATAGGGGGAGGTCGTATGGACCCAAAGGTCTAGCCCAGAGGACTAGAGGAAGCTAACGTCATCTCGAGATATCGGGGATTCTGAGGACAAATTTTTTGTGCATTTCGACATTGCGATGCTCGAAACCCCGATGGGAGACAAGGCTGCAGTCTTGTGAGATAGAGGTCACGTGGACCACGAGCTTAGCCTGGAGGGATAGCGGGAAAAAAAGATCTCATCGGGATTTTTAAGTCCAAAACCCCGACAGGAGTATATGACTGCGGTCATATAAATTAGCGGTCACATGGACCAAAGCATAGTCAGGAGGGCTAACGCGTAAAGGGCGCATATCGGTGAAATTGCTCATCGGTGATCGAGGACTCAAGAGGTAAAGAACTCTTGATGTCGGGGAACGCGAAACCCCGAAACCTGAAATTAAGATCAGGGAAAGAGTGCGGTCATGTGCAGAAGGCCGCGCGGGTGAAGAAAGGACCTGTGGACCAGTTTTTTCATAGGGATTCCATTGGGAGTCCAAAGAGCTAATTCGACTCGAAGAGGGGATTAGAGAAATCCTGTGAGTAGGTGTCGTAGGTGGCTCATGCCTGCATCACAACTGAAACTCATTCTCTGCTTATCCATAATTCAAACATTTAACAAATAATCCCAGAGCATATGCACACATATAGCATTGAAATAAAATGCACACAGATAATATAAACAAGCCTGCAACATACCATTCAATAAGTGGTTCCAATAACCATAACACATACATAGATTTGGAATCAAAGATTTCTTCTATTAATTTGAGTGCTCTTGTACATGGAAAATAACAACTAAATGCATAAAAATCCTATGTTCTCTTCTATTCTCCTATGTAGCTCTACGGCTTACGAATTCTAAGTTATGTTACAAAGATACAAGGGTTGATGGTGTCTATCATCCGTTTTCCCTCCTAAGATCCTAAAATTGTCTAGTCTATCATTTAAATCTACCTAGTTGCATTAAACAAATTTAAATGCCTATTACATCTGCAGATAGGAACATACGCCCCAAAATCAGTCTGGATCTTCAAGATATAAATGAAACTGCACTTTCCTCCTGTCCATTACAGTAATGTTTCAGATTTTAAATTTCAAAATGTTTTCACAAAAATGTGTTCAAATTACATTTGTGCATCTAGTTGTCTCCTTGTCTTTAGGCACGCACTTGGGATTTATACGATGCTCCTGCATCATATCACATCTTCCTTGCTATACTTTTCAAGTTCCATGGATATGAACTAACCTTCATCATACATTCTCAAATATTTGATTGACCTGCCAACACATCAACCTTTCTACAGGCCCACCTTTCTAACCTAGACACACTGCTCCACCTCAAACATTGCATTCGAACAACTTTGACCAAATCTAGCCAAACCAACCCAAGTGAACCTTTGTCGCTCACCTCCAGGGACTTTACAATGAAGTCTCAATGCTCCATTTTAACACGAACATTACCTTGACCAAATCCATCCAAGCCAACAAAGTAATCCTTCATCACTTACCTCCAAGCCCATTTGCAATGGAGTTCACCAAGCCTTTTATTGGCTACATTACATGAAATCCATGGACACAATACCATGGGCTACAAAAAAACATGGACCCGAAAAACCACATGCTTTGACCTTAACTCGTTAACTCTTTCACCGATTCGAGTTAACCCAACATACATCCCCCCCCAACATATTCAATCTACCTAAATATATGTTTATACCTTTCATAGGTGACATGATAAAATAGGGGTATGCATGCCTATCGAGGTATTACATACGTATTCCCATTTACATGCAATCAATTATTTTTACAACTCCAAATTAAATACATTTTTTTTTTATTTCATGGTGACTTAATCATCACCACCCTACAACTTCTATGTGAACATGGACGGTGAGACAAAATAAACAGATAGAACTTCATCAACCACACTTGTAGCTAAATGTTCTTCTATGTTGGAGTCATCTTTGGATTCTTGTTGTCTTTTCCAACAATCCTTCTTGAGATGCCCAAATTTTCCCTTACCCTTACTATCTTTTGACTTAGACCTGGATGCACCTTTATGATATTTCCCTCCTTCTCTAGATTAACCTTTGACCACAATTGATTCTATTGTTGAAGTTTCCTTACTGGATATTCTCCTCATTTCCTCAGACAATAGATCTCCCATAACAATTTCATATTCAATGGCATCTATTGAACTGAACCACATAGATGTGATCACATGATCCCAAGACTCCGACAATGAACACATTATTGTAAATGCCTTGTCCTCATCTTCATACTTTATTTCCATACTATATAATTGAAAAATCAGTGTACTAAAAACATTCAAATGATCAACAATTTGTGTACCTTCTTTCATCCACAAGATGTACAACTGCCTCTTCAAAAAGATTGTGTTGATCAAGGACTATGTCATATATAGACTCTCCAGTATGTTCCACAAACCTTTTTATGTCTCCTCTTGAACGATGTTAAAAAAAACCTCATCTGCCAAACACAAACAAATGGTACTGATGGTTCTTGCATCTAGATCTTCCCAGTCCTCATCTGTCATGTTTTTCAATTTCTTTGAATTTCCCACCAAATCCTTTTGCAACCCTTGTTGCACAAGCAAATCCCACATCTTGAGATTTCATAGCTCAAATTTATTATTGCCACTGAATTTCTCCACCTCAAAATTAGAAATATGCACTTTTCTTGCTAACACAAAAAAAACCTGTCCAAACCACTCCTTATAAAACCAAACCCTTTCAAATGTGGAGAAATATATTTCAAAGTTTAATAAAATAAGTTTTAATCCAAATCTTAATCCAAATATAAAAAACTCGTTTAAAAACATCCACCTTTTAATTTATTAACACAAACCTTATATCTTACCTTTATTAAAGCTCACCTCCCTCCATAAATTTGATTCCTCCACCTTTTGTCCTATTATACACATAAGACACAAGTGAACCACTTATTTAATAATCCTCCACCTCACCTTTTCTTTTTATTAAAAATCTCACCTTCAAACTTCATACCATGTCAAAAAACTTTTAATTTTTTATTAAACATAGGTTATACAACATTTCTATGAGGATAAGCTGTGACAATTAGAAAATTGTCGCATCTTGTTAAAGGGTAGCATGGGACAATTTTCCTGTGACACTCAAATGGTCTCACTGTCTAATATGGATTACCCGCACCACTTTGTAGAAATTAAAGGGACAACCTACAACTGTGTAATAAAACCCATCCTAAATCGATCCATTCCACTCGACTCAGTTCGGATAACCTAATCTACTATTTAGGGACTCGATTCTCTTCTCCTTTGTTCAAGAAAAAAAGTAACAAGATTCTAATAGAAAATAAAATAAAACCAAGATTAAACCAGAACAACTATCACATAATTGACACAATGATTTATGTGGAAACCCAATACAGGATAAAACCATGGGGAAATGGTAATCAATATTTTTATTATTCAAGGGAGAATTACAATATTCAACTCAGGCATATAACCATCATCTCCTTAAGGTATTGCATATTTCTCACACAATGCATTGCACATTCACCTCAATGGGTATGTTCATATATATAACATCTATCACACAGTTACATGAACTAATCATAAATAGATCACATAGCTACACTACCTTTTCAATGAAAAGTGCATGCATACACAATCTAAACTAAGCTGATGTGCATGCTACTGCATGGGAAGTTAGTTGGCACTTTTCCAACAAAACCTTGCCCATGCCAATCCTTGTGAAAGCCGCTACCTTAACCAATTTTTTATTTTTCATATCTATTTCGGATCACTATGGCCTGCCCATTGGAAGGGATTAACACATTTCTCTACTTTGGGTTCGACCACATCGAATTTTACAGACTGAATGTTTTTTTGAAAAAGTTCAGTAGAACACTGATGTGAAGCCTTCGACTTTGTAGATACATTTGACTTCTAGTTAGCCTAAACAGGATGTTGCTCGAGGCTCGTTCTTCGATTGACGTTCATTCAACTAGAGGACTTCCTTCTTGATAAATTGTGAAGCAATAAATGCAGAGTGAAAAGAATAGAACAGAAAACAGTATATTAGAATATAAGAAGAAGAGTACAAAACGAGTACAT
>JASDQU010407044.1:0-10614 GCA_032191745.1 Picea mariana
CATGTCGACTTCAACACATTATCTAGGAACTAGACTTAGAAACCAGTTAGTACTTTGGGACCTGCATGCCTCAATGGAAGGCCTCCTCACATCCGACAATAGGTTTACATCATTGATCTCTGATCGGATGATTCCACGGATGTTCAACTTCAGCTCATCCATTCACGTTCATTGGAATGTACTAGATTACCTTGGGAATCATTTACATTAATGGTGATATCCCTCGCACTTGTTAACGGTTTACATTATTGACTGGTAATCAAGTGGTTTCTGCCATGTTTGACATCAGGACATCTATTCGCATGGTTAGATTCATACTACATCGGGATCGATAAGAAGACCCTGGGTTGAGTGATCACTTTGATACATACTTTGCCCAGGTTGTGATGGAGTTTCTTTTGAACAATGACACATATACTGTTACATAGATCCACTTTGTATTGGTCTGTGGCTATGTCTTGTTGTTTCGTAGATCCACTGTGTATTTTTCGTGGCTACGATCAGTTCATGTCATGGAAGTTTAGATCCACATTGTTTCTTTGGTGGCTATACTCCTTGTTAATATAATTATGGATCCCTAGTGTATCTCATGGTGGCCATACCTTGCAAGTCTTTATCACACAAGTATAGGTATGTCTGCCTTGGGTTTGAAACATGTCATAATATGTGTTTGATGGTTGTGTGCAGCTTTCTACTAGGTTGTCCGCGTCCATACCCTTTCTCAAAAAAGTCTACAAAGTACTTTAGTCATCAGTTTTCGTCTTCTAACTTCGCACTTTGGGGGGCAATTTGTTACACATCAAAATTACTCACTTCAATGATGACTTATTGTCATCATTACAAGTGTCACATTTTGGCCACAAGTGTCGCAAGTGTCGCAGACATCATACAATCATCTTGCCCATGTCATGTCTCGAACGACATCACAAAGAACACTTGAAGACACCCTCAGAGACTGGTTAAAGAAGAAGAAATCATTTGATGAAGAGTACAAATCTTTTTCCATGGGAAAAACCACTTAAAAATGAATTTTGAAGGCCAACGCTCCCTACCCACTGTCAGGGAGTGCCAACGCTCCTTGACCTTCTTTGGGGGAGCGTTCCAGCACTCCGTGCACCCTTCTGGGGGAGCGCTGGGATTTTTTGAGGAAATTTTGGGCAGTGCTGCCCTACCCACTGTCAGGGAGTGCCAGCGCTTTTTTCCCTCCTTTGGGGGAGCATTGCAACACTCTATGCCCCATTTTGGGGGAGTGCTGGGTTGTTTGAGGAAATCTTGGGCTGTTGAGGAAAATCAGGGAAAAATCCCCCTCATCTCTGGAGTTGGTTGGATTCGAATTTGAGGTCAAGGCTGGATCATAGGTAAGATCCACAACTGATGGAGAAGGATCATCAACCTATCCCAAGAATCTCTAAGGTGGTTGAGTCTCTCCAAGATTATATAAGGAGGCCTTCTCATGGTGAAATAAATATGGAGTGGTATGGAGAAAACTTATGATCTCATGAGAAGTGGTATTGGAAGACATGGAATGCATCAAACTTATGATCTCATTAGGGAGATAATCAGTGAGGCATAGTCATTTTGATTGTGGATTATTTGAGCAAGGGGATGGACAAAGAGAGCTGGAAGAGGCTGTTGCAACTTCATCAAAGGTCTGTAAGTATTGCTATCGAGTTCTCATTAATACACGTGCTTGGCCTGTTTCTTTGAAGGTTGTGTATGCCTACATGAACTTGTCTTTTATAGATAGATCTAGTTTTGAATCAATCATGGTAGAATAGGAAGTTGTTTTGTCTTTGTTATTATTGGATTGCAGGACTTGTTGAAAAGCTTGGGGATCAAGGTTCAACTTGGACTAGGCAAGGACAAACATTGTAAAAGGTATATCTTCTTCCTTTTCTCTATTTGATTGACTTAGCTAGGTTTAAAAGGATGCCAGTGACCAAAGTTAGCACCTTTCTGTCTTGATATTAGAGATTTAGGGTTCAAGAGGAAATCCACTTGTCTGCAGGGGGATTTTCCTGTAACATATGGTTTGTTGTGCGACAATAGATGCATGTCGCAGATGGGAGTGGACAATCCCTTGCATAATTTCCTGGTTGTTGGCAGTTGTGGCACACTACTAGTCCTTTGTCTCATCCAAATCGTCCTCTGCCTCATCCTCCACCTCAATCTCTACCTGGTTATACTGTGTGGGGTTATACTGTGGTTGCACATTATTTTACTGCGGCTGCGCATTATTGTATTGTTGTTGCGCATTGTTGTATTGTTACTGCACATTGTTGTATGGTGGTTGTACTTGGCTGAAATGAGTTGCAGCTTGTCCTGTGATCATTTTTGCTTGCACCCTATAAGTATCTAAAGTTCTTTCCCTAATCAACTTCATCGTTCTATAATCCTTATCATCACGACCCACCGATTTGCAAAAATTGCAATATGAACTTTTTGGTACTGTCTTATTTTTCTGCATCAATGGACATTGATATGGATCATGACCATGCGTCTTTTAAATCTCACAGCATGGTCCTCCTTTTGGTAATGGGTTTGGCACTCATGTCGCCATGTATTGCGCAAAATTTGGACATTTGTTCTTATGGTATCCTTCTGTCTTGCATAGGATACACCAAATAACTTCTCTTTTCTCTTTACCCTTATTCTAGTTAAGTTGAAATGTTAGATTCTTCAAATCCTCCTTCAACTCCTCTATCATTAGATCTATTTGTTGATACTAGTTCTCTTCCAGTTGTAAGGCTACTTGCAGAGCCTCTTCCCGAGTTTGGAACTTCTACTATCTTAATGGGTATTTCAAATGTGGTAATAGCGAGTTCACAAATAAGTGCCTATGTTGCATGTCAGTAATTGCATATTTCAACTTACCCTTTAGTCGTTTGAACCTTTGATCAATATCCCAAACAGAATCACCCGGTTTCTACCTCATTTCAATCATTTAATTCATGTACTAGTCTTCTGAGCTGGGCTTCTGAAATTCGTTTACCAATAGCTTTTTCACGTCTGCAATAGTCTTTGGTATTCCTTGTGGACTCTTTACATCTAGGCTCATGCACCAGTGTAGTGCGCGGTCTCTTAGTGTAATAGATAACTGCGTGAATTTTGTATCCTCATATTTTATCTTCTTTGCTTCCCATATATTCTCATAGATGAATAAGTGCTTTCAGGGTCCTTTGACGACTCTCCCTGAAATTCTTGTAATATGATCGTAGGATCATGTCCTGCTATTTTGAACTGTGTTGAACTACTGCCTCCGCGTGGTGTAGATAATTGAATGTTACTTCCTAAACTGGATCCTCCAGTTGATTCTCCTTGATTGGATGTGTTTACTGCAGTTTTTCTTCCACTAAAATTTGGTTGTCTAAACGTTGGATTTATTTCTGGTGTATTAGTCACACATGGGGTTGTAGGTTCCACACTGACAATGATCTGGATTGGAGTTCTGCCTTCTGTTCCTGACCTTGGACCTCTTGTTTTCCTTTCATATGTTGCATGCAAGATTTCCTAAATCTTCTCCATAGCCCGAAGATCCTCTACCTCTTCTTGATTGCTTGCCAAGCCCTCTCTATCATCTATGGCTCTCTTCTTGTTATTCAATTTATATTGGTAGGGTATTCCGCTGCACGTGTTTCCAACTTCTACCATTGTCTGGTTTATTCGGTCTTATTCCATCATGATTGGGTCCATGGACTCCTTCTTCTTTCCTTTATCCATATCTTTTTCCATATCTCAACCTCTTGTCAGTGCCTCCCCCTTTCCCCCATGCACGTAGGGAAGTTTAGTTGTTTGATTCCACGGTAATCACATCGTTGTCATACAATAAAATCTTGATAGAAGTATACAACGACCTGATATACCTACCTCTGGGTCCCTTTAGAAAATCTTTCTCTACTGCGGTGTAGGACTTCATAGTATCTATTGCAAATTTAGTGATAAACCCTGCAACAATAATGTCTAACCAAAAATCTACTGCGCTCGTAAATTTGTTATTAACTTTCTATAACTGCATGATTTCCATAAGATTCCACTCCAGCTGTTTGATTCGGTTTGTAGGGTGGTTGTCCTTTAATCTCAGTAACCACGCCTGCAACAAATGTGAGAAATCACAGAAAATATCTCATGCAAGTCACTTAACACATACTTGTCGAGATATTTGCGTGGTGTTAACTTAGGGTTTCTATTGTCCTTCTGCCCAAACTCAAGTTCCTTTGTTTTTAACCATCTTTCAATCTCCACCTTCATTGGATTCCATCGCCTGAACATTACCTTCTATAATTTCTTTCTTCACGCGTTTCCTCCACAGATACCATCCACTCAATCCCGTGCAGTTCTAGTCAACAACATAACCATTTCTTGGTTATTCTCTTCTTCTTGGGCTAACCCAGTTCAGATCTCAACAGGTTTCCAACAAAACTCTAAAAAACTATCGACCCTCCTAGTAAACCAAAAGGAAATGTTACGCACAGGGTGCACAACAAAGTCTCACTTTAGATAACTTTTATGGGTGACTGCAAAACTCAAGTGCTTGTAGTATAGGAATAAGTGGGGATCTGTGATTGCGTTCTTTCTTCCTTATGCATTTCCCTTGTTAATTATTCAAGTACTTCTATGATTTGTTCATCTTTAAACCTATGCATGCATACTGATATTTCTAGTTTAACCATTCATTCATAAGATAATGATCAATATAAGGTAACATTCATTACCAATCACACATAACACAAAGTTTACTATGGTTCACCTCCTCCTAGGGCTATGTCCACAAAGATTTGTCTCTCTGCTCTTTTATTTAATCTGTTGAAAAATCTTGTGCTGCGCACATTACATCTTCAGTAATACAATCAAGATGAGGGAAATAAACCTCTGTGGGGCGGACTAGATAACATCAGGCTCCTCATCCCGTGACCTAACCCTCAACACTAGCTTATTCGACTCTTCTACAAGTATTATTACAATAAAAAATCCACAAAATCACAATAATCGGTTCTCTTTTACTCTCCTAACATCAAATCCAACCTAAATAACCCCCTTTCCTAGACCTCCTAGGTCCTTATTTATACTACTCTATGTCTTATAGCCGTTACAATATTTATTAAAAACTCTAACCCTATCATGGTTAGGCTTGTCTGCCTACGCGCCACGTCGCTTTTCCTCTTGCATGCTGCTTTTCCTTCTTTTTTTGCATGCTGCTTTCTTACCACCTGTTGCTTGCACTCCAAAATTAGGTCTTCCTTTCCGAATTTAGGTTTTCCCAAAATAGATATTTCTCCAAAAATAGGCCTACGCCCAAAATAGACTTTCTTCTCAAAATAGGCCAACACCCAACATTCTTGCAACTAGAATTGCTGATGATATTACCAGGTTGTACAAGTTTGACAACTTCATGTCATCATCTTTTAAATTAGTTTTTTTTTCTCATAGTGATGACTTGAGTAAACTTTGGCATGAGTGGTTTGGTCATCTAAATTGTCGCTCATTACAAGAACTATGTAATCAACAAATGGTAATTAGTCTTCCTCTTGTTTTTTGCAAATATGGTGTTTGTGCCGATAATGTTTTTCAACAAACATCATCAGGATAGTTTTGACAAATGTGCCTCTTGGCATGCCTCGACCCCTTTGCAACTTGTTCATAGTGACTTGTATGGTCCACTTTCTTCTCCTTCTTTTCTGGGTGCAAGTATTTCTTAACTTTCATTAATGACTTCTCGAGACACACTTGGGTTTGCTTCTTAAAAGTTAAGAGCGAAGTATTTAAAAAGTGTTTGGCCTACAAGGCCCTTGTATAAAAACAATCTGGACATCAACTTCAAAGGTTAAGAACAGATAATGGAGGTGAATATGTGAACAACAATTTTACAAGTTACTGCACTACACAGGGCATCAAAATGCAATAGACTATTCCATGTATACCATAACAAAATGGTGTTTTTGAGAGTATAAATGCATATTAAAAGGAATGTCTAATTGTGTGATCCAATCTACTGAAATAAGTCTTAATTATTGGGTGGAAGTCATTAACTGTGCAAATTACATAGTAATTTGCACTCCCACAAAGGCTCTAAAAAATATAACATTGGAAGAAGCATGGAATACAATTAAGTCATATGTAAGCCACTTCCATGTATTTGGGAGTGTAGCATGGGAAATTAAGCCATATGTAAGACACTTCCGTGTATTTTGGAGTGTAGCATGGACTCACATTCTTGATGAGAAAAGGAAATCTTTACAACCTAAAAGTGAGAAGTATATTTTTGTTGGATATTCTAAAAATGTCAAAGGTTACAAACTTCTTCAACCTCATTCTAAATAAATTATTATTATAAAAGATGTTAAATTTGGTGAAAATCTTTTGGCCTTAGAGCCTAATTCAATGTTTGTGCCTTCTTTGGCCCGTGAGCCATCTTTTGTTCCTATTTTGGTTTGTTGTTCTTTAGATGATGACACTGAGGATGGAGATCCACCTTCCACCTACTTACATTCCTCTAGATGAGTCCATTGAACATGAACCTACACCAACACCTTAGCTTCCTAGATGGGTCCATCAACTCGAGAAGAAACTGGTGATGTTGTTGTTGATCCTTCAAATTAGCGTCAAACACATTCACAGTTCTAGTGAGCCTCTTTTATTTTAGGTCAAGTTTCAGAGACTCGCAATCTAGAGACATTTGCATAAGCTTCAGGTCATCCATATTGGGACACAACAATGAATGAAGAGTATTGTTCTTTAATGGTAAATAATCTTGGGATCTTGTACCTCTTCTGAAATGAAGAAAACTTTTCAGATGTAAATGGGTGTACAAAACTAAGTATGCATAAGATAGAAATGTTGAAAGACATAAGGCCCAGTTAGTTTCCAAAGGGTTGTCTCACATTGAAGGAATTGACTATAATGAAACCTTTTCCCCTATTTCCAAAATGAATTCCATCTACCTTGTTCTATCCCTTGCTACCTCACATAAATGGGAGGTCCATTAGATGGATGTTAAATCCACCTTCTTGCATGAGGATTTTCAAGAAGAAATCTACATGGAACAACGTCCTGACTATGTCCAGAATGACTTGAGGCTTGTTTTCCTCCTTAATAAATCTCTTTATGGTCTTAAGCAATCTCCTCGAGTTTGGTATGCCCAAATGGACAACTTTCTTCTTGACACCGACTTTTCTATATGATATTATGATCCTAATGTCTATACCAAGAAAGTAGGAATCCATCTCATAATCCTTGTTCTTTATGTTGATGACCTTATCCTCACTGGTAGTGACCCAAAACTTTTGACCCATGTGAAATACAACCTTAAAAAGAAATTTGAAATGACAGACTTAGACTATTTGCAATATTTCCTTGGCCTCCAAGTATTGCAAACCAAGGAAGTAATTTTTCTTTACTAGTTTAAGTATGCTAGTGACCTTCTTCGCCGCTTTCACATGGATTATTCAAAACCAACCCCTTCTCCCTTCTAGTTTGGAGTCAAACTTTATGCCACTTGTACTTATTCCAAAGTTGATTCCACTTTGTACCATCAGTTAGTTGGTAGCCTCTTATATTTGACTCATACTCATCCCAATATTTCCTTTGTTGTTGGTCTTGTTGCCTGGTATATGCAAACACCCCATGAAATCCATTGGAAAACAACTAAAAGGATACTTCGGTATGTCCAGGGTATAATTCATTTTGGGATACACTATAGCTAAGGGGGGACTCCTTTATTGGTTGGATTCATTGATTTAGATTGCGTCGACGACCCTAATGATCAAAATTCTACTGCAGGTTGTGTTTTTGGCCTTGGTTCAAGACCTGTCACTTGGGATTGTAAGAAACAACATGCTATTTCTCTTTCTTCAACAAAAGTAGAGTACCGAGCAATGATTAATGCAAGTCAAGAAGCCTTGTGGCTTCGACATATACTTTTAGAGTTTGGCTTCCAACAACAAAATCCGACCACCCTTTGGTGCGATAATCAGAGTGCCATCAAGCTTGCCAAAGATCCAATTCAACATCAGTGTAGCAAACACATTGATGTAGACATGCACTTAATAAAAAAGCTCATTCATGATCGAGTTACTGAAGTGCTCTTTTACCCTGCAAAAGATCAAGTTGTAGACATTTTCACAAAGTCTCTTACAAAAGTGAAGTTCTTCAAACTTCGATCTATGTTAAGAGTTCATGAAGTTGTCATTAAGGGGGATAAGCTCTAATTCCTCCTTCCTTATCCTATTGTGTCACCTTTGTAAATCCTTCAATCCTATACAAAGTTGTTCTTAAGGGGGGATGTTAGGATATTTAGACACTTTGGAGGTAGTTAATATCAACTTGGTCTAATGTGTCGTTACGTAAAAGTGTGTTTTGTAGTGTGTTTCTTTATTATGCATTTGTAGTAAGGAAATACGATGGTCATGATATGTTCCCGACATAGAGTGATCCAATGGCTCATATTCTCCTAAATATTAATGGATACATTGATCTGTGGCTTAACACCCGATTGGTCCATGATATCTATTTAAAGAGCATGGAGGGTCATTTGCTAATGATCGACTGTGAGAAAATATCTTGTAAATCTCTCTGTAATATTTTCTTTTGCATCAATAAATTTGTTTGGCCACATTGGTTGGGGCCATGGATGCTTCCCCACAAGGTTTTTACCATGTAAAAACATCAATGTGTTGATCTAGTCGTGTGAGTGGGTACTAATGGTGTTCATATTCTGTTGGAATACCTCTATTGTCAAACAAGAAGAAGTTAGCACTGAAAAGAAAACAAAACCCAGGTGGTAGAATATTTAGTTGAATGAAGAAACCAAATAGCCAAAAGGGGAACTGAATAGCCAAATGGAGAAGACAAAACAATTAACCTCCCTCTCACTTTATTGTATAAACCCGATAAATAAATGGATTCTTTCTTATGCTTCTTGTAGAATTTTTAATGAAATGTTAATGAATGAGAAGTCATTGTTGGCCAAGATTTTTGGAGAGAAACTTAAGTTATGAAATGTGTGGTTTGTGGAAATTTTTATGCTAATTTACTTAATTTTGGAATGATATGAGCATATGATTTTATAATGCATAATTTTATCACTTATAAGTAAATTGTTTATTTAGTTTCTCTCACATACTGATTGTCTATAACCTTAAGCATAGTACTGTAATCAACTAGTCATTACCAAACTTTTTTGTGATACTACTAGTTATTTAGGTTATTGCTTTTATTTTCTAAGTAAATTTTTACTAAAGTTTGAAAGCTATAAGATATTTGGTGCTACATTTATTCTATCAATTTTGTTAGTTAGCTTGGGAATCATTCTAAATGCTATAGATTAATTTCATTCCATTTTATTGCACTCAAAAATTCATAAACGGTGGACTGTGTTGCAACCGATAAAACCCAAACAAAACTATCTAAAGGTGGTTGGGCCATAAACTAGACATATTCCCTATTCCAAAGAATGTAAGGTATAATTGGTACCTTTTATTCGGGAGAATGCCTACTTATTTTAGAAGGTCATTCAACCCCATCAACAATCAATCATTTAAAAAGTACACTTCAACTTCACCTTTAGACCAATAATTGAATCATCACAATTTCAAGTGATAATTAACTCATCCACATATACAACAATAAAAAAAATCTCATTAGTCACATTCTTCACATAAGTAACATGATATGATTGACAACACTTGAAACCATTATGAAGCAAGAACTTAGAATCTTATCATACTATGTTCAATGCATCTGTTTCAAGCCATAGAAGAATTTTTTCACTATGCATATAAGGAAAGTCCTGGACAAAGCCAAGTGGCTACTCCATATATCTCCTCATTAATATATTCATGTAATAAAGAACTCTTCATATCCATCTAATGTACCTCCCAACTATTTTATGAGGATTGTGGATGCTTTTTATTTCTTTCATTGCATATTAGGATCCACGAGACACACCTCTCTCATAGATTTAGAATTTTTGATGTAGGTAAGATGTATTGTTCTTGAAACATATAAAGACCCAAATTAAACTATTATGACACAAATATGATCCATAAACATCCTTGGATATTCCAATTGTCAATTCATAAAAACATATCTAAAACTTATATCTAGTACAATCATCTTATACTCCATTATGCAACTATTGTTTTTTATAAAACACACCATTCATAATATTATTACTACTATGGCACCATTTGTTATAAGAATAGAATATTCATTGCATAAAATCATATAATGTATCAAAGTCTAGAGTATAAATGATAGATTATAACAACAACATTCAATTGTAGAAGAACTAGATTACCACAAATAACAATATCTTTATTGATGAAAGCAATGTTCACTTGCCTATTTGAGGGGGGGAATCTCTAGAAGAGAAGATCTCTAAATAGAATATGCTTCACAAAACACCCTATTACCTTGCTTATAACTCATTATATAATTTCTATCTAATCTCCAAGTAACTTTTTGGTGTAGGAACTTTGTAGTAGGTAGAACCTTCGAGTAAGCCTTCTTACAATTATTGCTTTCACACAATATCTACTACATGGGATTTATTTAATAGATATGTCCTCAATACATAGAAAACTATCTATCTACTTAAGGGGGTTAGGGTAGGACCCT
>JASDQU010407046.1:0-10593 GCA_032191745.1 Picea mariana
TTTGTGTCGATTTCCGGAACCTCAACAAAGCGTCTGATAAGGATAACTATCCTGTCCCTCCCATGGAACAGATACTACAACAAGTATCTGGTTCTGAGAGGCTATCCTTACTGGATGGTTTCTCTGGGTACAACCAAGTTTTAATGTCTCCGTCAGACCAGTTAAAAACTACCTTTCGTACCCCGTGGGGCACCTATGCTTATCGTAAAATGCCCTTTGGATTGATTAACGCCGGTGCTACTTTTCAAAGAGCAATGGATATTGCTTTTAGAGGCTTAATCAATCACTCCGTAGTAGTCTACCTATATGATGTAACCGTTTATTCGAAAAACAAAAACGATCATCTAGCTCACCTAAGAGTTGTTCTGCTATGATGTCGTAAATACGGCATCTCTCTGAATCCTAAGAAGTCCATTTTTGCAGTAGAACAGGGTAAACTGCTAGGTTTTATTGTGTCTAGTGACGGAATGATTATTGATCCCGAAAGGACTCAGGTCATTGCCAAACTTCCCCCACCGGCCTCCAAGAAATCCATGCAGTCCTTCTTAGGCCAGATCAATTTCGTGAGAAGATTTGTCCCCAGTTTCTCCGAAATGGTCAGACCCCTCCAGAACCTGATAAAGAAGGACACCCAATATCACTGGGGACCTACTGAAAACCATACTGCAAGGTGTTGAAGTGATCTTCCAAGTATTGGCTACAAGTATGGGCCATGAGGACGGGGGAACTGAAAAGGGGTGGGCGGGGTAAAAAAAAATTTCTGAAAAAATGATATGGATGAATGTGATAAGGGTGAAGAGATGAATCCAATGGAATAGGGCTTAAATAATGGTGAAAAAATTTCCAGACTTGAAGAATACTGCAGAGAGGAAATTCCCAAATGCTTAACCAGAAAGAAATGTGTATTTACTTGGCAACACGAACACAGTTGTGCGGTAACAGATCTTGTATGTTTTAATTTGTTTATGTTTCTGTCCCTAAGGGTTAGGTATTCAAGGGTTCTACAGACAAGGTTTTTCCCTGTGCTATAGCTCTCTGATATACGTGTGGGTTCCAACAGTAGTACTTCGCCCAATATCTTAGGGAACTAACTAAGGAGGATAGATTATACCCTTAGACATACTACCCTACTACCCAGGTACTAGAGAGTATCTTCCCGAGTGTTGTTCTTGATGACACTATAGCAGTCAGGCGGCTGATAGGTTTATCTAAAGAGGGCTTCAGGTAATCTAGGCCAATCCATACACATGTGTTGTCTGATGCACTACCACTCGAAGGGGTACAAACAGGGGTTACAAGGGTGGCCAACAAATGTGCTCTTAAGTACCACTTGTATTTCCTGTGTGTATGAATCCCTCAACCGTGGGTTTATGCATGTAACGACAGATCTATGTGGCTTAAATATGCCAGAATACGTCTATACCCTAAAAAAAAAAAAATTAACCCACACTTTCTGTCGAGGAAAGTTCTCTGATACCACTTGTAATATACCAGATATAAAATGTATGCAGAACATAAATAAAAGGCTAGTAATGGCAGAATAACAACAATATAACCAGAACATTCACCACAATAACACTGAAATGATATAAGAATAACAAAAGAAATAGCACTTTGAATATGAAAGCAATGTTCACGGGCCTCTTCGAGGGAGCAACCTCCAGTTGAGCAGAGCACTATTACAATAATATCCAAGCTAGGGTTCTCATACCCTCGACTCCTATTTATACTAAAAAGAAGCATCTAGAGGAAGATCCTTCTAGAAGCGGAAGCTTCTATTAGGTCTTATTACATCTGCCTTATTCTATTTTATTGAAAGGCCTTATTAATATTGACCTTTATTACATCCGAATATATTGTTCTACCTATGTGCAGGTTAGGACCCTAATAAGAGATGTCATACATAGTGACGCCAGCCCATAACTTCAACAACTCATCAATGAGAGGCTCAATATATACATTCATGTATTTAACCTGGTACCTACATAATTGGTTAAACATACTGCATGATTAATTATACTTATCTAGATGTCGTTATATATAAAATAAATAATTACCATGCACGAAACAAAGAAATGAAATATTTTTTCATACTTTAAAGAAAATAAAAGATAATTAAATACCTGCAACAATCATTTCCAACATTGTGTTCTCTCTCTTGATCGACATCCAAGGAGGAAAGTTATTGTTTATAAAAAAAACAGGCCACGCTAAGTACATAGAACAAATCTCTCCAAATGGATTGACACCATCGGCTGCCAACAAAAGTCTAACATTATGAGGTTCTTCTTTAAAAATTGGCCACTTTTCTTCAATGTAGTTCAATGTAGAACCATCTGTAGGCATTCTAAGAACATCTTCTCGACTTTTGTTCTTTGCATGTAAATCCATAAATTGTGCTATACTTTGGCACCTGAAAAACTGCTGGAAACATGGAATTATCGAAATATAATGAAGAACTTTGTGAGGCACCTTCTTTGACGCTTTATCGGTTCGATATATACTTATTTGACATTGTGGGCATTCATTTTATAATGAATATTGTCCATAATATATGATATGACCATTAGGACATGCATCAATAGCCTGATAGTCCATTCCAATTTCTCTCATAATCACAGATATTTCTCGATATGTGCGTGGAAAAATATTTGATGTCGGTAATAGAACTTCACCTAAAAATCTACAAAATTCTAAACAATAAGTCAATTTAAACAATATTAATCATCAATATCTCATCCAATATACTAATTTACAAATTAGAAAAAAATAGCAATATAGGAAAAAAATTGAAGCTTGTAAGTATTTGTGAACATGCAGGCATAAATAATTAACAAATTAAATACCTTAGTATCTGTGTGAGACATGTGTCTGATAAACCAGTCAAAACCTTCAAGGTCACCAACAACAATATACCAGATAAAAGATTTTTTGTTGAGCCTTCATAAAGAGGTTGACGTGACTTCTCGAATGGAGGATCAACATCATGACTATCATCCTGGTTGTCCTCATCCATTGGAGCAATTGTGTCTTGGATCAATCTATGTATCTCACCTTCCTGATTTGAATCACTAACATTATCTCCATCCATATCATCATTAATAACTTGATCAACAACTTCAATATTCTGATCTTGAAGTTCATCTCCCTGTGAAGTAGTATTGTTTCTAATACTTGGCAAATAACTCTCTGGAGGTCAAAATTTTGGGGGCATCATCTATATATTTAAAAAAAACGTAGAAAAGTTAGTGTGTGTATAAAATATAAAAATCCCGATAAGAAATATTACTAAAATTCATGACATATTGATTATTACAGAGAATACATTAAAATATTCAATCCTCTTACCAAGGGACAATATTCATAACCCCCTTCGGCGTGCCCCTTCTCCCTACAATGTCTTTGAGCTGTTGTTATTAAAATTCTTTTTTTTTGCAAGCCTCTGCAATCATAGCAAGGGAAATAACATTTTCCATCTCCCCTCACCTCTAATGCCGCTCTTAACTGAGCAAGATTCCTATCATTTTCGTTCATAGTGACAAATCCTTGTCCTGACAAGTAATTGTCTTACCTACACCATACCAAACAATAAGTTGTCAATTTTTTATATTTTAGCTACTCCTTTCGATTATGATATGTTTATTTGTAGTGACCTACCATCCTCACAATTATTTCTTCTAAGACATTTTGACATGCTTTTTTTTATTATTATCGATTAACTACTAAGATAGATATGCTTCAATTTGTACTATATATTATTCTGTACTGAATAACCATGGAAAATAATTACACACCATTTAACGAAAGTGGTCAAAATTTCTTAAACTTGAATCACTCGACACCATACATTAGTCTCTAAGTTGTTTTGTAGACAAAATGTCAATCTTTGAAATTCACCACTAAAAACAGAATGTCAGCCACTTGTCATCCACAACTGGGTTGGGTTGGTTTAAATTATGACATGTTCATTTGCATCTACATAAAATGTTCACAATTTTATGCTACTTATAGTGGTCACAGTTTTATTTTCTAAGACACTTTGGCATGTTCTCATTTTTCATTGTCTGACTAGTAGATTTCATCATGTTATCATAGATTTCGTCATGAATTTTTTATATTTTAGATACCGATCCTCATTAATAGTGTATAAACAAGTTACATCAACTACAAACTAAAGTTAATCACTACATCTAGAATTGCGTGTGATTATAAAAAATTGAGAGAAAAAACATCACATATAAGAAAAGGGTATGTGGATTTTATTTTGAAAGTTGAAACAAATATACTTTATTTATATTGGAATACTATGGCATATAATAATAAGTTCATTTGTTAAAGGTGCTTAGTCATAAGCCAAGAAATTTAAAGGTCACTAACCATAAGCTAATATGGTTGAAGGTGGTTAGTTAAAAGTGATTGTTATGTGCCTAATCACGACATAGATAACATCTTTATAATAAGGTCTTATGTGTACAAATGTTTTCTTTATATAATAATGACATATACACCTAACACAAGTTTAGGTTTAGTGTTTATGTATCTTATTTCTATAAACATGAGTTTCCTCCCTATATTATATATACCATAACTTATCATTTATCAATATAACAATAAACTTCAAGATTTTATTCATGGATATTTCTTCCTTCATTTAATTGAATTACTAAGTGCTAGCCAGCCATTAGGTGTGCAAGTATCCCAACCATTATTGTCACTGTTATATTATTTTCAATTTATGAAACTGTGATTCCATTTGGGTACTAAGGATGTAACAAGTGGTATCAAATCTTCAATCAAGATTTGTTGGTTTTTTTTTGTTAGTTCTTAAAAATAAAAGAGAGAAGAAAATGACAATCAAATACTATCATTTCACCGATCAGGGTTGAGTTTCAAGAGCAATTTCATATATTTATCAATGAAAAGAGAGACATTATATCTACAATTCAAGGGAAAAGGGTATGTGGATTCCATAAACCTAGAATATTATGGAATCCACATACCCTTTTCCATAGAATATACTAACTAGATCCAAAAACCAAAGACATGAAATATGGTACTATAAGCTACAAGCTACATGAAATATAATATATCATAAAGGAAAAAACAAACTACATGAAATTTGGACATTTGAACAAAAATTTACAAGTTAAATGAGTACATCAATAAAAAAAATAATACTAACCTTGCAAGTTCAAAATCCTAGCTATGTAGTTTGAGAATTGGATTTGTTCAACCAGTGGTTGACGGAAAAAATAAACAGCTCAAACAATAGCCAAGAACAGTGTCACAACTATAGTAATTGTGTTGCAAAGTCTCTTAAAGTCAGGCTTATATAGATCAAGTAGTCAACTAGCCGTTAACACCGACCACTAAGATAGGAAAATTTTTCGTCGCTATTACCACGAACTTCCGTGGCAATAGCGACGAAAATTCCGACTAGGTTAAAATAACCTATTCGTCGATATTTCGAAGAACTTTAGTGGAAATATCGATGAAAATCCTTCCCTATTTAAAAATAAGATGAAACTAATGGAAACATGGAAAAGTTTCGTGGAATAATCCCCCCATATGTAGTAGTGTATCAATATTGTTTTCAATTTTCTTTTTGTCCCCGTTTCTTACTTTGAAAAAACAAAAACAAAAAAGTTTTTACTTCAGTTATTTCTTATTAAAGTAGTTCAAAAAATAAAAATAGAAGATTTTATTTTCTTGCATTTAGCTTGGTAAACTAGTCAAGGTTGTTATTTGCAAAAGAGAAAAAGAGACTTCATTTCCAAAAAAAAATCGATTTCCTGAAATACAAGTAGTTTTTAGTCAAATGAAAGCAAGTTTTAATATTTCTTCATTTACAAGATCTTGAAATATCAATTAGAAAAGTTGAATTTACAAAGAGTTCTTTACAAGCATTGATTTAATTTTGAAGTATCTTTTTCTTTCAAGTGATTTAAAGTTCTCCTCCTTATTCATCTCTTCATAGCACCATCACTTTCACTATCGTACCCTTTGTGTAAATCAAGCCTTAAAGTTAACACTTAATCTAAAATACATTAGACCTTTTTGTTTGTAGGGTTCATAGACTAGTTTAGGGTTTTAGGGCCTTGAATTAGGTGTGAAGAGGAAACTCTTCAAGGCCACTTTAAAACAAACATTGGAGTCTGATATAGGGAGTTATTTAAGTCCATTGTCATAAGAGTTAGCCAGGACCCCCCTCTAACACAGGGGATAAACATAAGGTTGCATGAGGAAAGGCAGAGGAGATAACCCGTCCAAAGTTGGACTAAACATAGTGGGGATTGTATATTAAGGGTCTTTCTCAGAAACAATACCGGTCACATTTTCCTACAGATATCCGTGGACCTCGAATCTATTTGATATCCTAAGTTGTCTTCCAGACCAATTTCTTTTGATACCCTTGAAGGGCTTTGGACTTGTTATCCTTCTCATTATGATCTGCCCGACTGTCGACTGCACCTTCTTGGTAACTGACTGTGAGCTGGAAACCTAGTTGCCCATAATTTACAAACTTACACAGGTGACTGTGGGGGTATACCACGGTACCTAGGGCAGACATCGGATAGCACTTCATAGAATATACCCATAGGTTGCTTCCATGTTCGAGTTGCACTTACACCGGTTAGTTTCTCTAGTGTTGATTGGTGTAACCATCCTTCCCACTAGTTATTTGATTGCTTAATTTATCTTTAGGAAAAAATTTAGTGTGTGATTTTTGTTCTACATTAGTCAATCCCTACTGTGTCATTTGATAATTTCACAAAGTGGAATATCAACAACTACACTGGTTGCAAATTCTTCAAGGTTTGTCTCTAGTTACTTTGGAGCCGCCTCCGCCACCATTAAGGAAAAGACTTGATCAAGAAGGGTCATCCAAAGAGACTGGGCTATAGGAAACTGTGCCTGATACTGCTCTGTGAGGAGACTTTCTAGATCCAGAGGAATCTACTATTTCTAAACTTGAAACTGAAGGTTTCAAGACAACCAATCCTCTGATTATGGACTTGTAGGTGTCGATCTTGATTCATATTGTCCCTCCCGAGGTGACATATTCTGAGCGCCATCTAGTTCTACGAGTGACAATGGAAGTGAATGTTGCTACTTCATATGGGAGTCCTCATACTCTCGTTATGGATACTACTGCAGGGGGCATCCTACCTCCTCTCCCACCTTCGTCAGTCATGACCAAATTTTTCTTAACTCCCTCAACTTTGGGAAGTAGTTTGATACCTTTAACGGATTTGACCGATGTTTTGTTTACTCAGAGTGTGATGGGTACTCCCTTCTCTTATGGGTGCCCAAATTTGATACAAACTCGGTTCTTACTTATTCTACCTTAAAGACCATGGGTCTGGGGGCAGGGAGCTCAAACACTCCCTTGAAAGGGTCAACCGTGGGCATTACTGTCCCTTTTGATGCTATCCCTTATGGCAGGGGTCATATACATCCTCCATCCCCTTCGATTGGCGATGCCTTTCAATAACTGATTGGGCCAAATGCTAATTATAGCTTGTTTGGTGGAGGCAGTTTAGGACGTTTGTCTTATACAATGCCAGTGGGATCTATTTCGTTATATTTTTTCAATGTGTTCGAGAATAACGCTTTTTCTTCGATTTCTTTCTTGACTGGGGGAAACCCCATCTTTGGTCAATAAAACCCGGTGCAAGGTACTATTCTTTCACAGGGAGTGACGACTGTAGTTTACTCCACACAGGGTCCTTGGAATCCTTGGTAGGGATCCGTTCCCTTGCCAGGGATTTCGATCGGGGGTAACTCCTTACATACTCAATGGAACCTCGGGAAAGGATCTATACCCATGTCCGTCGGATTGGCTGGGGGCATCTCCTTCCAAGGTCCTTGGAACACAATGTAGAAAGCAATCCCTATGTAGGCTATGTCATCCAGTTTTGGGAGTCAGCTGATGACGCCCCAACAGACGCAGTTTTCGAATGTTGGTCAAGGACACGATTTCTACCAAAACCCTGGCCAGAAGTAAAACTTTTCTTGGAAACTTGGTGCCAATCAAAACCCAAGGCCCTCTTTTCTTGTAAATAATTCATAATTAAAACTACCTTTTATGGCAACATTACATCTGTCAGACTTGTCGAGATTAGTGAATGACCCCATTTGTCACGATCTGCATTGGCCCCCCATGTTGACTAAGTTTCCTTCGGATATTCCAAAATTTGAGGCCAAGCTTGGCAAAGATCCAAGTGACCATGTGACAACCTTTCATTTTTGGTGCTCGTCAAACTCATTGGAGGACAACTCTGTCCAGTTGCGCATTTTTCAATGCACTCTTATAGGGGGTGATGCGAAATGGTATATTGAGCTTGATGACTCGAGGTACTCTTACTCTAACAACTTGACGATGGTATTCTTGAACCATTTCTAGTTACCTGTGAGATACGATGTCGACACTGAATTGTTGGCCAAGTTTGAGCAAACAAAGGTCAACCACATCTATGAACATATCCGAGAATGGCAACATAGAAAGAGCTTAATTAAGGTCAAGGTCCCTCCTACTTTCTTACTTGAGTGGTTCTTGAAGTCTTTGATGCCCTGCGTATCCAAGGATGTAGTGACTTATGGAGTGTTTTCAGAAGAGGAGGTGATTATGAGAGCCCAACAACTTGAACTGATCTACTCTCAGTTTGGCATCCTCTATGATATATTTTGAGATGCGTCGTGGTCTACTCTCGATAAGACCAAACAAAAGTCTAGGCCTCATGTTGATGGAATTGTGGGCTCTATACAAGGTAAGTCTGCAGATCTGTTGTCAAATCAGTTGCAAAAATTGTTGATACAATAGAATGTGGCCAACCAAACTCTAAGTTCAGTTGTTCCCCCCACCCAGACATCAGATGTACATATTGTGCACTCAACGAATCCCAAGGCCAATCAGCAGACTAAGGGAAGGAAGAAGCAACGAAATAAGAAGGGTAAAGGGGATAAAAAGACTACCAATAATGTTGGCGGGGGGAAAATGAAGAAGAAGAAGTCGAAGTATTAGTGTAATCCCTGCACAGAAGTCCACCCGACTCACTTGTTCCCTAGGATTGCAGAAGCCCAAAATCTATTAGCATAGAAATATCTTGTTGTGATGACAAACCCTTTTCAACAAGGGAAAAATATGGCTCAGGCTTCTGCATCCATAAGCGGGGTAGGGGGTAGTCAGGGACCCCCCATGCCTACCAATAACAGCCCAGTGAAAAATATTTATATGATGAATATTGAAGCTCATTTAGTGACCAGGGCCCGAGATTATGAAATTCTAGAATCTTCCGAGAAGAGCAAGGAAGCCACTAACCCATCAAATCCTCTCCAAATTGAGAAGGTGGTGGGTGAAACAATGCCACACATCCCTAAAGGTGTGTTCAAGAAGGCTTCTCATAATCCAAACGTGAGGGCCTCCTAGAACTACTACATTGTAGAAGATTTGACATAGACCCTGTTACACATTATTTTGGTCATCATAGTGATCTATTGACAACATGTGTTCATGTTCCCAAAAATGAGCCTTTCTCCATGAAGAAAGTGATTGGATTTATCTTCAAAAAAACATTATTAAGGAAGGTTGTCATAGGCTACACCATAAGTAGGATGCGACGATGCTTGGTCATCACACTCTACCCTAAAACTGGTTTGCGACATCTCCACAGGATGCTCTACAGTTGGGGTGCAATGATGTCAAAAGGATAAGAAAAGGTTGACCTTCACAAAATTTCTAGAAGTGGATCTTCTAGAAGGTGAAGTGGCATCTGTATGGTTCGGATGCTACTCGCTTCTCTAATTTGGTGGTATCATCCTAATCTCTTTAACCATCTCTGTTTCCCCTATATAAAAAGGGATTTCTCATGGAAAAGGCTAAGGTTAATGAAGGTTTAATAAGGCTAAGATTGTATGGATAATTCTACATTAGGTCATTCTTGAGAGCTTCATTTCAGTTTATCAATTCATTGTGGATATTCTACATTCAATATTGGAGAAATCATGTGTGTTGGAGCAAAGGGTCATCAGAAGGGGACCTTGCAACATCAAGGATTTGGTTGTAATCTCAACTTTCACTTTAATATAATACAGTGACATTTTTCTTTCCCATAAAACTTATCTCGCTTTATTGTATGATTCCTTGATCACATATATAGGTTCTCTTTGAGTGTTCTATATTGCTTTCACTTTGGTTGGATTGTGTTCCCTTGCAGATCTAATATCACAGGAGCACTGGAGTGGAGCTAGGAAGACAATGCCAAGAGGAAGTGATATTTAAATGGTATGTTGCCCGTATCTTGTTAGATAGTGAACTCAATGATTAGAGCTTAGGGAAAGCATCATATCTTGTTATGTTTTTTTCTGGATGTAGGTGGATCTAGGGAGATATGTTTATGTCCTCATTTATCGATAAGTCCCATAAAAAAATTGGTGACCATACTAGGGATACGACCTCTGTTGGAAGATTGGTTGTTGTCATTGATGTCAACCCTAGTCATGGGTTTTGGACCACAAGATTGATGAAGTTATTTGGACATGAAAGAAAATGAACATGAAGATACAACACCCATGGATGGATAGTATACATCA
>JASDQU010407048.1:0-10627 GCA_032191745.1 Picea mariana
TTAGTGTTTATCTGTGTAATAACTATCATAAAAACAAAGATTAAACATAACTTAAAAAACTGAAAATGAACACAAGCCTGGGAGTTACACATGCTTGCCAGGAATAATTGGAGGGTCATCCGGAAGGATCTCTTCTACAATGGGGCAACCATCGAATTCGATGCCGTTGTCGTTGGAGGAGTTGGAGTTGGAGTTGTTCGAGCTTGGTTTCTTTTCTGGGAGGCCTGCACTCTTGATAAAGGGAGTTATAAATGAGCTTTTCTTGCCTAGTGGAGTCTCTACTACTTGCTTATTGGTTTTCTCATGAGGAGTCGAGGTGCTAGGGTGGGCCGCAGAAGGAGGGGGACATGTGTCGAGGGAGGGAGGTACATAAGGAGGAGGGAGAGCGGTGGGTGAGTGGGGCGAGTGAGGCGAGCTAGGAGGGCTCTGGACAAACACACCCGAGAGACTGAGGAGGGTGCGAGTGAGTAGGTTTTTCGCAACCCAGTAGCTGCAGCGGTGTCTGGAGGTGCATCGGGAGGCTGGGAGAGAGCTTGATATTTCCTCCTCTCAATCATGTAACAATTGTTGAAGAGAGTCAGGAACTGAGCAATCATGGCCATCTTGGTTGGCCATGATGGGTGGGGGATGTGTTGTTGATGTACACCCTCCACGACCACTTCTTCCCAAGGTGGGGATGGCACACTTGCTTGGAGAGCACAGAGAGGGGAGAGAGCCACCATCGCCTGCGGAGAACAAAGTGGCTACAGATTGTGGAGATATGTCAGAGGTGGTCGAGGGAGACGATGTGACAAATGCCATGAGGAGAGGGGCTTAAATCAAGGACCTTCAATGCTCTCATCCTTTGCATGAGTGCAAACTAAGGCATCGTACCGAAACCATGTAGGAGACGAGACGGAGAAGGTGGTGGAGTAAAGGTTCATCACCTCAAGGGGAGCATCAGATTAATTCGCATGAGGGGAGGGTGACGTTGAGCGCACCATGCCATTGTTTCGTGCACTGGGGGAGTTCGTTGTGCCCACCAGGTGGATTGCTTTGATGCCCGCATCCGAGGATATTATATTATATATTATAATATATATTGTTATTATGTTATATTATATATTATAATGTACATTGTTATTGATGATGATGATGATGATTAATGTCCACTAAGACCGAATTGGTCTATCGGGCCTTAAGAGGGTAAGTGATTACTTGCGATTCTTTAGAATTTTGTTTCTATGCTCGAAAAGCATTAAGAGAAGCTTTCNTGGTAGTGTGACAAATATTTTGAAAATGAGATGTAATCTAGGTATAGGCAGGACAATCTAAGAGAAAGTGTTTTTCATCTTCAACCTTCTTAGTGTCACAAAGGTGACACACTCTTTAATCCCATGGTGTTTTAGGAATTGACCAACGTCCAGTTTCACTATGGAGCTTGTGAGAATTTGTTCTTATCTTAGCAATGTTGATTTTTTTTTTACACTTGTCAAAATAGATGGATAATTTTGATATTCTAGATTAGGGTTGATTACATCCTTATAATACCTTAATTTTCTTTCCTCTAACTCTTTATCACACCACATTTTCTCCTTAAATTTTGATTTGATGATATTTTTAATAGTATCTCATAATACTATAATACATTATTATTATCATAATAATATAATACATTATTATTATTGTTATATAATATATTGTTATTATATAATAATAATAATAATAATCTATTTTTAACGTCACGGCCAAGCCAGCACACCAAATTGGTGTATGAGACCCCCTTGTTTGTGGGACAAGGGACCCCCCTCCGCCCAACGATTTGACTAGTAAAGTCTACAAAGGTATACATACCCTACCCCCCTCTAGATTTGAACCCGTGACCTAATAATAATATATTATTATTATTATATGTGTGGGGTAAATTCTTCCAAACTTTTAGGGACACCTCAAATCCAGCCATGTTAAAGGCTAGTATGATCGAGAACGGCTTATATGCACCTGATTGTGGCATCTCAACCACAGACCAATCCCCCAAGTCAGAGATATTTAACTAATAAAAAAAATATTAATAATAATTCTAAAAATTTATATTTTTGATTATTTAATTGTTATCTTAACTTTATTATATATAAATATTTATTTTAGCATTTACAACTTTGTTTACTATTTTTCAATTTTCTAATTATTTTTTAATTTTCACTAAACTTTGTTAACTATTTTTCAAATTTCATTAAAATAAAAAGTTGTGTAAATAACTAACATGGTGAGTGAATTCATGATAATGAAAGTGAATTATCCATACAATTATTTATTTAAATAATAATAATAATGTACAGCTCACATATGAAAGGTGAGGGTGGGAGATTTATTAAAGAAACACATATAATCATTTATTTAAATAATAATAATGCATAAATTACATTTAATTAATGTGAAATAATAAAAAATAAAAAATCCGACTAAGTTTTTTTAAATATAGATATTATAAAGATATGTATTATTATTATACCTGTTGATAAGTTGGTATATAATGATGAGTTCACCATTAACTATTTATTAATCCATTTATTAACCAAAAAATTATATGATTTTCTAATATTACACTTTAACAATTAATTTTTTTTATTTATTTCAATTATTTAAAATATTTTTTGTTTTATCAATATTTTGGTTGTAACAAAATATTTTGGTCATACTTTTGAAATATGCGATGAGTCGTGCCTTCTTTGCCGTGATATAAGGAGTCGTTGGACTAAATTAAGAGGAAAGAATCATCCTTATCTATGGTATATTTTTGCTATAGAACTTTCTAGAATAGAATAAACTATGTAAATGATTTTGTATATTTATTTTAAATTACTTTTATGATTTTGTATATTTATTTATTTATTTTAAATTAGTTTTATATTGAGTTATGAGTTTTATGTTAGGTATTGGTTTGAGTTTTATGATTAATAATAAGACTTAACTAAATTTAAATTTAAATTTCATCCATTTTAAATTTAAAAAAAAATCAAAATGTCATTTATTTTAATTAATGTAATGAATATTTATTAAAACTTGTATGTCTAAATCATTAATGTTTTATTTTTATTTTATTGTTTTGTTTAAAGAATGTATATTATTATAATAAATTAGTGTAAGTGATCTTAAATGTAGATTTATTAAATATTTAGAAAGATTAAATTTCTTAAAATATAATTTTTTTAATCATTTAATTTTATATCATATAATTTATTCTTATTAAATAGTTAAAAAATTACACTTAAAAAATTTTAATCCATCTCAATAATTACTCTATTTTAATTTATGTTAATTTAGCTTTTTAAATATAATATATATGCAATTATTTTATTTTATTTTCATGTAACATCCCATCACAAAATCTCTCCTCTATTAAATTGTAAATCTTAATTAACGAAATATTCCATTCACATAATCATTACCATCATTAAAAATAGATCAAACTCCTAAAATAAAATATCATATTCGCACTAATGATTATAACTTAAATTATTCCAAACTCTGTAGATCGAACTATCTTTTCCCCAAAGTAAAATAAAAATACATTTCGTTGTGGTTTGACTAAAACGGGCATGTTTTGTCGTTAATTTCGTGGACAAATCCATATGGGATTTGACTTTAATCCAAATATATACACTAAAGTTGTGAAGTTTGAATTTGGAATACATTCACTTAGACTATGTGGTTAAATTAAGATGAAGATTCCAACATGCTTCATCCCTCCATTAATTCAATCTTATAATATCCACAAATACCCCGACTTCCCTCACATTTGACCACGTGTACCTTCACATTTTTTTTATAAATTTTAAAATATTTATAAAAAATCTCATTTTTTTTTATAAATATGAAATAAATATCCAATTTTTCAAGAAATGAATTGTTCTTTTTTATTTATTTATTGCTAATTCCTTAATCTAAATTTCTTTTAGAATTTGGAACAAAATGGATATTTTTAATATCTTTTTTTTTTCTCATAAAAAAGCATTATGATAATCAAAATTACATTTTGTAGATACACCCCTCGTGTATTCTTGTGATATAGTATGTCTGCATACTTCATATCGAGTAGTTATTTCTTCTTCATCATGTGGGATTTTACATAGTCATTCCCAAAAAATCTGTAATGCTACAGTGTACTGAGTACCGTCTTCATAGTATCCTTCTTAGATTTTGTTTCCAAAATCTTGTAAAAACTTTTAACAGTTACATTCATTTACAAAAAGGTTCTTTGTTGTTCCTGTATTTGTTCATTTATGTATTATGTGATCTTCTAGTGGCCCATCTCCATGTATGCACCCTTTTTTGAAGCCTTGTCCGCTTCTTTATTTATTTCCCTGTAGACATGTCGACAGGAAAAGAAGTCAAAAATTTTCTGTAGTGATTTTATGTCTTCCACAATATTGGCAAGTCTGATATTATTGCATCTTTGAGTCCCAATTATCCAGTTTATTGCATTTTTTGAGTCTCCAAAAACTGTTAACTTTTTGCAGTCCTTTTCGAGTGCAAAAATCATGAGAAGTTTAAGGCTCATTAATTCAACATAATTGTTTGTTCCATTTCCCAATCCAGCAGATAATGTGAAGTAGTGTGTGTCTGAGTAGTATAGTAAGCCTCTTCCTCCACAAGTGTAATGTTGGGAAGCTCCATCAAAAAAACCCCAAGGTGTGGATTTTTCTATGTATACTTCTTTTATTAATCTGTTCTTTTGATGAAAAGGAGGATAAAATAGACATATTGTTTAGTGAGGTTTTCCAAGGAGTTGTAGTCGCCTCTTTGAAGATGGCTTCATTTCTTGCTATCCAAACTCCCCAAGTGATCAGTAAAGGGAGTAATCTATATGTTTTGTAAGTGGAGTTTTCCTACCAGTTCTTCCAGGCTTGCTCCAAGGTGTGGCCTTCCCACTGAAAATTAAAATTCAGAGTGCTTGAAACTTCTGACCAGACCACTTTTATGTAAGTGCATTTAAGGAAGAGATGTAGTGCCGATTCTCCCTCAGTCTTGCATAGTGGGCATCTACTTGGTCCGGCAAAATTTCTTTTTTGTAGTATATCCCAGGTTGGGGCTTTGTTTGAAAGCACACACCACCAGAAGAGTTTTGCCTTGGCTGGACCCTTGATCTTCCAAATATTTTTCCACCTCTAGACTAGTTCAGCGTCAGATAAATCTTGCATTAGTTGTAAGTATCCTTCCTTTGGAGTGTAGATACCAGACTCATTTCTGTCCCAGACCAATTCATCTTCTTGTTCTCTTATCTTGATTTGTGAGAGAAAAGGGCATTTCGATAATTCTCAAATTCTGCTGAATCTTCAGTATTTAAATTGAGGGTAGTGGCAATTTTCCACCCTTGAGCCCAGAGGGTAGTGGAGGGCTGGTTTGCAAGCGAGTTTAAGGAGTTCAGTCCTTTTTGTTTTAAAGTAGCTAGTAGGTGATCTGAGAGTAAGTGTTTTCCTTCGCTACCTGTCTAAAGATCAACCCATAGCCTTACTCGAAGTCCATTTCCTACTTTCCAGGCAAGACCACCTTCTATCACAAGGAAAGATTTTATCACTGTCTTCCAGATCGTTGAAGCACCTTTAAGGGATTTATGAGTTCTTTTGATCCAAGACTCTAGGGAGTCCGGTTTAATGTACTTTTTAGTGACAACCCTTGTCCAGAGCCTTTTTGTTGTAAGAAGGCGCCATCCCCCTTTGGCAGCTAAGGCTTTGGAGAAAACATGTATATTTTTTAAGCCCCGACCGCCTAAAGCTTTTGGGACTGCATTTCTTTTCCATCTTACCCAAGGAGTCACATTTATATCTTTCTTTCCACTCCACAGAAATCTGAAAGATAGTTTTCTAGCTGCCTCCAAAGTTCCTTTTGGTATCCAAGACAATGACATCCAAAATACTGGGATGGGTTCCAATACTGATTTTACTAACACCAATCTACCAGCTTTGGAAAGCCATTTGTGACTCCAAGAACTTAATATTTTTTCTAATTTCTTCAGGAGCCAAGACCAATCCTCCTTCTTGTAATCATTTGGTTTCAATGTGAATCCCATATACTTGAGTCCTTCATCAATCATTTTCTCTTCAAAAGGAAAGAGAAGTATGTATCGTCTTTTTCCAATTCTGAGAGACAAGAGGTGGTGAGGGTAGACTTTCCTTCATTTATTATCATTCATGTAGCTTTAGAGAAGAGTTTCAGAGTGTTATTGAGAATGTATGCTTCCCCTTTAGTTCCTGCAGAGAAGACAAGAATGTCGTCTACAAAGAGAAGGTGAGTTATGTGAAGAGTATTGGAGATATTGATGCATGGGAAAGACCCAGATCGTTTTTTTGCTGCTATAGCCCTGCTTAGTCCTTCAATGAAAAGAAGAAACAATAGAGGGGAAAGTGGACATCCTTGTCTTAAACCTCTTTCAGATCTAAAGAAATCTGTAGTTGACCCATTTATGAGGACTGCGAAAGTTACAGTTGAAAGACAACACATAATCCATCTGATAAAAGGAACTATAAAGCCTAGATGCATTAAAAGTAATCGGATATAGAGCCAACTTACCCTGTCACAAGCTTTGGATAGATTGATTTTAAGAACAACACTCTTTAGCTTCTTGGTCTTTATGCTGTGTAGGGATTCCTGTGCCACTCCTATTGCTTCGTGAATCTGCCTGCCCTCTAGGAATCCAAATTGTTCCAAAGAAATTTTATTAGAAAGTACCATCTTAAGTCTTTTGCTATGACTTTAGATATGATCTTGTAGATGCAGTTGCATAGAGAGATTGGTTTGAAATCATCCAGGGGGTCTGGGTTGTCCTTCTTTGGAATAAGGGCAATGAAGGTTGAATTTAAACTTAGTGGCATTTGTCCAGTAAGCCTTGTCTCTTCAACTAGGCTTAGTATATTATATTGTCTAATAGTATCAAAGAAACCCAGAAAGAACTCAATTGTCCATCCATCAGGTCCTGGGATTTTTTCCTTTGAAAGCTTTTCATTACGTCCTTAAGTTCTTCTAGTGTTACCTTTTCCATAAGCATTCTATTGTCTTTCTCACTAGTAAAGCCTGGAAAGTACTGTACCATTCGAATCACTTCTTCTATAGTGGCCTTGTTTTCTGCTTTATAGAGGTCCTGGAAGAACTTTTTTCCATTTTTCACCATTCCTTTGAAAGTATGTTCCTTTTTTCCATCTTGATCCTTTAACTGCCAGATTGAGTTTGTGCATTTTCTGCCTTTTGCAAATGCTTGGAAAAACTTTGTGTTCTCGTCTCCACTCTTCAACCAAGTGGCTCTGCTTTTTAATCTCCATGTTTCTTCTTTTTCCTTTAGTAGTTTGTTTCTTCTTTCTTCCAATTTTAGCAAATTTAGTTTGGCATGAGTTGTATCAAATCCTCCACCCTGTTCTTCCGAGATATGGTTTAGTTGTGATTCCAGTTCCTTTAGTTCCAAGTAGTTTTTGATGTGCCCAGGTCTTCATCTTCTCTTTGATAATGTGTAGAGTTTTTACGAAGTGTAGACCTGCCGCCTCATTTCTCTCTAGGTTATAAATTCACCAATTTTCCTTAACCAACTTTAAAAAAGTTTCATCACTGAGCCAGGTTTTGTTGAATTTGAAAGGACTAGGTGGCTTATCCATCCCAGTTCTTATCTCAAGAAAAATTGGATAATGATCCGAGATTCCTCCCTGTCCTATCCGTTATTTCAATTGAAATGATTTTTCTAGTAGTGTATCCTTTATCAAGAACCAGTCTAGTCGTTTTGCAATGTTGTCTTCTCCCACTCTGTTATTCCTCTAGGTTGGTTTGAATTTAACCAGCTCAATATCTAGAAGATTGAGTTCTTCTAGTTTTTGTGTAAGTAGGTCGAGAGGGGGTCAAATCTCGCATGGGTTCCCCAAACTTCTTTAATGCCTAGAGAGAAGTTTAAGTCTCCTCCCAAAATTAAGTGGTTTTCTTTTAGGAAGGACTTGTTGATGACAACGTCCCAGTAAGAGCCTCTATTGTGATAGGGGCCATAGGTGTTCACAATATTAAGGGGATCTTCAAGTTCTGTTGAGATGACTGTGATCCCAAGTCCGGATTCAAAACCCCAAGAGTTAAAGACTTTTATAGTACGACAATTCCATCCGATAGCTAGTCCTCCATATCTCCCGATTGAGTCCAAGGTAATGAAGCTCCAATCCAGTAAAAGTAAAGAGAGTCTGTTATCAACTTCCACCCCTTCCCCCAAAGTTTCTTGAAGGAGAAGTACATCTAGATTTTCTGTGAGAATCATCCATTTTAGGGATGGTTTTTTGAGGGGACCAACCAAACCCCTACAATTGAAGGATCAACACTTCATCAAGGCCCCTTTCCCAGGGTTCGCCTTGCTCTAAGCGCCCTTTCAATAGAAACCTGTTTCCCTGCTAATAAATCAATTCTGGCTCTCTTCTGTGCTTTTGAGAAGAGTGATTTCCTGCCTCTGTCGGATTTCTCTGCTGGAGTCCGGTCCAAGGCTAAACCTCTTGAGTGTTCTTTGTTCTATGATCTTAAGAAGTATCTTCTTGAGGAGGTATTAGTCAATGAAGTGGTGAAATCATCTGAGGCATGGGTAGGGGACGAAGCAGGTAGGACTGGGGGTAGGAGGGAAGAAGAGGAGGCCAAGGGAGGGAACGTGGGGAGGATCAGTGAGAGCACTCACTCAGGACTTTTAATAGACAAATTATTAATTAAAACAGTANAGAAGTATCTTCTTGAGGAGGTATTAGTCAATGAAGTGGTGAAATCATCTGAGGCATGGGTAGGGGACGAAGCAGGTAGGACTGGGGGTAGGAGGGAAGAAGAGGAGGCCAAGGAAAGGGCAAGGCATCGAGGGGGTGAGGAGGGATGTGGAAAGGGGGGTTGAAAAGTAACCAAGGGAGGGAACGTGGGGAGGATCAGTGAGAGCACTCACTCAGGACTTTTAATAGACAAATTATTAATTAAAACAGTAATAGAAGGGGTAGGGTTAGAGGAGGTATTTGTGACGAGGAAGTCAGAGTCTTCTATCTGGACTAGAGCTTATTGGGTCAGGCGTGTGGTAGCTATCTCTGAACAGGTTTGGACGAATTCTTTTGCTATAGCTTCTATGAGGTATTTCGTTTGACATCCCTGCTCCTTTTGTGGGGAGGGTTCAGGAACCGAAGAGCCAACATTTTTCTGTAAATCTTTATGCCTCCCATACACCGTTCCTTTGGTTCTTAGAGGGAGTTTGCAGTTTTTAACCATATGTCCATATTGATGACATCTTCGACATCTGAACGATATGTTTTCATAGTCCAGTTTTTGAGAATACGTGTAATCTCCCCAGGTGAGGTCCATCTCTCCCCCCAGACCTTCCCTGACATTCAAATTAACTAGAATTCTTGCAACCTTTCTTTGTTTTGTTTCTTCATAAGACATATCCGCATCCAAGAAATCTCCTAAGAAATTCCCAATTTTTTTGAAGTAATCAAAGGACCATAGATGGAAGGGAAGTGCTGGTAGTCTTACCCAGACCGAAATTTTGTCGAGGCATTTTGCACTTGCATCAAATAGCGGATTCCATGGTTTGAGAAGTATCGGAGAGTTGTTGATACTCCATGCTTTACTTAGTACCCATTTGGAGTGTTCACTTCTTTGGAAGGTGAAGGCGTACCAATTCCTATTTAATTCCATCGGTTCTGACAAGTATCCAATCTCGGCTTGCCAAGCATCATGAATCCAATCTCGGATGGTTTTTTTTTGCGAAGACCCTGCCATTCACTCTCCCAACAATTGTATGGCTTTCCATAAGGGTGACTTGGTTGAACTCCATGTCTTCACCAAGAGTTAGGTTCCCAACTTTCCCTTTGTTCTTTAAATTTTTCTGCTTCAACCTATGACTTGATTCTTTGCCCCTGACAGCACCTTCTAGGGTAGTTAAGTGCTTTTTTATGTGCTCTCTGGTGGAGAAGGGCTGTTCAAATCCACTATATTCATTCGGTTCCAGCCAGGCAACGATAAAACCCTTATATGAGGAGAAAGGAGCCGCAGAAGGTCCTAACTCAGAGGGAACTGGGGGGGTTCATGAATTTGCTGGAGGGGGGGCGAAGAAGTGTAATATCTGGAGGAGTGACTCCTCTTGTAATGGAGTTTACCCACTCTAGATCAGTAGCTTGAGGCAGACTTAGCGGGGGTAAAAATTTTACAGGAGTGTTTGAAGACTTAGACAACCACGGTTTTGTGAAATCTCCGAATAATAGTCCATCAGGAAATGTGGGAAGAGGGGGGGATAGGGTTCAGCCTGGGGAGGATCAGAGAGGAACTCATCACGGTACACCAGTTGTTCGTGTGGTCCTCCACCTACCAAAAAATCTGCTGCCACGACATCTGCCATAACTGTCTCCAAGTTGTCAGTAATTTGTGCGGTAACCGGGAAGTCTTCCATGGTCGGGAAGGAGAGGGAGAGACCACTAGGGAAGGGGAGAGGGGAGGGGAGAGACCGCCGGGGAAGGGGAGAGGGAAAGGGTCAGTCCAGGATCAGAAAGGAGCGGATTTTAACCGCAGACGAGGGAGGGGGACAAGTAAAACAACAACCACGTGCGGGAGAGTCGCTCCATCATTTTTAATATCTATAAAACATATACTTCCAATTATTGGAATT
>JASDQU010407049.1:0-10695 GCA_032191745.1 Picea mariana
ACCTCGATGTAGGTACCACACTTCAAGGGTGATTATGTCACTCTAGCGAGGCAATCTCGATGACCCTACGGGGAATGAGATAGATATTGATAGAGATGGAAGTGAATCCCCTAAATTTAAATTCTAAGTGGAGTGAAATTTGTGGAATGAAGACTTGGGAAGGTCCAACGGTTTCCAAGTATGTTGAGTAACTTGTAAATGGTGAAATACCTGCTTGAGACAAGAAAAACCACTTTGCAATGATGTCTGTTAGTTGGATCGACAAGTTAATATTGTTGTTCCTAATTTTCAGAAATATATAACAGCATATATCAACAATATAATGGTACTATAATCTGCTCAATAAATGCTAGATATGAAGTATAAAATACAAGAGAAAGACTAGTTAATGACTAGTTAAACTGAAGATGAAAAACCAATATTCTAGATTAAAATGATAAGGTAGTTGTAAACACTTTTATACAAAAAAATGTATCATCAAGGAAATAAGACATTGAAATCCCTTCAAAATTTTCCAAAAAGTGTGCTAGACCAAGAAGAATAAGTGTGCAAACTTTGAACAAAATCTAATGTTTGATAACGGAGTTATTCAAGACAGTGAGTTAGGGTTTCTACATCCCTAATGGTTGAAGATGTAATTTAATAATATAAGAAATAAGTATCCCCTTTATGGTGATTCCTTAGTGGATGTGAGGTTCCCAAGGAACAATGAATACAATCCACTTTGCAGAAAGTAAAAATGACCAAAAATCATGTTTCCCAATGCAATATTTCATTTCTCGAATACAATAATAAATTACTAGTGCTCTTAACTATTGCATTAATGGGGTCATGAAAATAAAGATATATAGAAGCTACCTCTTGGGGTTGTAATCCCTTTTACTTCCCAAGGCAAGTTTCTCTAGCTAGGGTTTAAGCTAAGAGGGTGTATTCCCTTATACTTCCCTTAGAAAACCCTTGTTTAACCAATAACATGAAGAATAAAATGATGAAGACTATGGTGGGGGTGTATGCCCTTATACTTCCCACCTATATCCTAGCACAATGACCTTGAATTGAAACAAATGATAGCATGAGAGTAAAAACCATACCAATTCAAGGGAAAATTCCAAGATAATCCACCACAATAGCAAGAGATAAGCCTTCTAAGGCTAGAGCATCACTCTCATCAACCATAAAATCAAGAAAATAACCATAAACCATAGCCAAAAGAGACAATATTTCAAAAGATAGCGAACATTGCATACCAATACTTCACACAAGACGGAGAGTTATGTTAAAATAAGATCTTATGATCTCTTATTTATACAAAATGTTACCAAGGTGACTTGTCCATAAATTAAGGGGTAAACCACAATACTATGGGTCAACAACCATAATATTTCCCCCTTTAACAAAGTAATATTAAATAATTCAATTAATTTCTTACTTTTTCACATATAAACCCTAATTGTACATGGACGTCCCCCCTTTAGGGGACATTTTGCCACTTAGAAGAAGTCGTTGGTGTTGGAGAAGCATAGTTATGCCTCCAAAGGCCACATGCCAAGAATATAGATAATATCATCATGGTGAATACCCTCTTTGCCTCAAAACATACATGTGTAAATGAGTGGAACCTCACCACCAAGCCCTAATCCCGCTAAGTGACGTCATGCCTCTAGGAGTGACATTTTCCCTCTCCTAGGAAAATAGTTTGGCATGTGGGGGCTAGGATATGTCATCTAATTCAATATCAAGGAATTCCAAGTCTGGTCTTTCTCATCTGGCATACAGGCCCTTGGCATCAAACCTGTGGAATTGAATCACCATGGAAGCCTAAGATAGGCTTGTTCTGCCAAAACTGTCCACCAACCAGGTCCTGCAAAGAAAAATGAGAATGAATTCCAAGGATCTCAAGTCATAACATCATTATAAGTGAATCCAATCAATAAATGAGCCACCTAAGCACGTGCATGAAATATCACTATATCAAACAATTAAATTCTCAAAGACACTATGCGACTTGTAAAGATTGAATATGGGAGGGTTGACGAGATGTCCTATTAGGTTGATCTTTCCCTAAGTCAAGGAGAGTTTCCAAGAGATCCATCTCTAATCCATGTAAAGTGGGTGAAGTGGTTGGGGTCAATACTCAATGGGCATATGGCTTGTGACATACAAGGGGTCGTAGTGTCTCATTCATGGGTTCCTTTGTATAGGGTGTGTGGTAACTTCGTTCGCAATGCACTTTTTCCAAGCCCATCAATTTCCATTTATCTTTCTTTCATTGTATTGTATTTCAATATAACATAAGGAGAGGCCAATGGTCACTACCGGGGCGTGGTGACTAGATGATAGGTCGACTCGTGATGAGACATCCTATCCTTCAACTAACCTTTTAAGCATTATTTATTATATTTTGGGTCCTCTTTACTCAAAGATAAGTGTTTCACTGGTTTCTTGGGTGATCCTTGGGTGAAGCATATGGAAGGTTTATAAAACCATTTTATATTTTACCCAAAATCAACCCCTTTGGGCCTTCATCCCCTTCTTCCAATGGAATGAGGGACAACCCATTCTTGGGTCAATGCACCCTAAAATCCCAAGAGATAAGGAAATGGAGAGGAATAATTATGGAAAGTGGTAAGTATGGTTGGGAGCGGTACAAAGGATATTTAAGGGAATTCCTAGTAGAAAAACACATCCCCAAGGAAGACCATTTACTAGGGAATAATGTCAACCATTAAGGTGAAGCAGGGAGAAAGCAATAATGTCTAGGCATATATCATGAAATCTACAACAATGTAAGATACAACATACTCAGTTGGCTTAAATATTGAAATGACTCTCATCATAACACTGACTTGTGCCTCATGGAGCAAGGCCCACTACCTTCCAGAAGCCATTTGATGTGGTGGATGCCATTTGGAAATCTGTGACCATTTATGGTGGTGAGAGGGGTTTCCATCTGTGAAAAAGGGTATTGTTGGTCATGTAGTCTCTCGACACTCGATATATGAAACTTGAAGTCCTCAAGACATAATTTCCTTAGTTATCCAAAAATGGAGATAACATCTCGCTCCTACTTGGGGACATGTGTTTTTCGTAGAGAGAATGAGAAATGAAACATATCCTGGTAGACATGTGCTTGCAAGGAAACATAAAATTTTCAAGTGAAGGATGGCCTAGTCATCCTTGTTCTCATATGATCATAATCAAAACCAACTAAGCTAGAAAAATAAAATTTTGACATTTTTTCAAAAAATTCTAAACTAAGCATGAAATCAATATGAAAGTAGAGAAAAATGAAAAGGAAATGCATCTAAACTAATATGAGAAATCAATATGAAAATGAAGGGAATCAAAATGACTTACTTACTTACCTGGGGCATGGACCCTGAAGAAGTCATGTGACCTAGATGTGAGGTTGGAGAAGAGACCCATCTATCGGTAGTGGCATATTCCTCCCATCTAATGCTTCCAGATAGTAACTTTATTTGTCAAAATTCTTCATGATGATGTAATGTCCAACTCAAGAATTTTTTTCTTCTTGGTCATATTTGGGCTTGCTCTTTATTTTGTCCCACATGAGAACAAGAATTCCTTTATCCAAATTGATGCAAGGTGTATTCTCATCATATGGAAGCTTTGTGTGGAATATTTCTTTGACTATTTCTTCATATTTCTCATATTCTTCTTCCATAATATGAATAGACCCTAGCTCCTTCCCATGGTACTTTGCAGTATTCTTTTCATCTATCCATAGGAGAAACATCTCTATGGAATATTCCTGCATCAAGGGTAACTCAAATGGCTTATACTTAATAAATTGTGGAGGCATATCATAGTAGTGTTCACTGACATAGTTAGGGCCCCTCATATCCATCACATCTGTATATTTATTTTACTTATTATTTAATATTCCATACGTTCCATCGCAAATGGGAATATATGGATGTGTAAGGTTCATGCTAAGGAAATCTCCAAGGTATGAGGAGTAAGTCCTTGACAATATAATCCCCTAGACATCCAGAACATCGATCACCAATATGTCCATGAGGACTCTAATATGTGGAAAATCTATCAAAAATACCTCAACGTCTTCACACATCCCCAAGACCTCAACTCATATTGAATCAATAACACAAACATTTCCATAAGGTCGGATTGTCTTCAAACCAAGTTGTTTCATCAATTTCAATGACATTAAATTTGTTGAGGCCCCTGAATAAAGCATGTAGTTGTTCAAGCAGAGGCCATTCATTCCTACTGAAATATATAAGGGAGGTTTATTGTCTATTGGATGATCAAGATACATAGCATTCAAAATTATGGGAAGATCCTCCTTCTCGGATGACACCTGAAGTATTTTCAAAATTTCCATTTTCACAGAAATGATCTTAGACATCTCTATCACTAGGAGCATCATATTCAATTTTCCAAACATGTTTGCAACATCTACATTCAATTGAATGTCATTTGTAGGAGTTGTCTTAGGAAGAAACTCACATACTGGTGGTGGAGGTAGTGGAGCCACCTTTTCTAATGATGGAAGAAGAGTATCAGGATGTGATGGAGGGGCTGCAGCATTTTGTCTTTTGTAGGATAGAATTTACCTCCTCCTCAATTCCTTCTTCTGATCATATGTCAATTTATTTAAGGCCCAAAATCTCCCCTCTCTTTCTCCTATTATTTTCTCTTCATTGATCTATTTTTGGGTAGCATGTTCATCTCTTCTGGGGCACTCATCTTCCCTGTGGGGTTCTTGGCATGGGAGACACCAAGATTCTATATCAATTATCCCAATAGGTTTCAAATCATATGGGGCCTTTGCTTCTTGTTGAGGTCTTGGTTTCCAATCGGTGGCATCTCTTTGTTATCTATAAAACTGAGGTATGGGAGAAGAATTATTTATTTCCACTGTAGTCATATGGTTTATAAGTTGATTCTACACTTGAACAAATTGAGTATTCATTTGTTCTATCTTCTGATTCAGGAGAGCAATTAGGTCAGGAACATTGTTGTTGGAAACCTTCGTCCTTGCTTTTGTTTTGGTATGAGGGTACTAAAAAGGTTCTATTTTTGAATCAAGGATATTCTCTTCAATATCAATATTGAACTCTTTAGCATCTACCAATGATGTGGGATTTTTATCTTTGAGAATGTGCCAGACATTCCCTTCAAAAGAATTCATGTAAAGGAAACGATATGAGGATGTTGTAGGGAGATAATCTGTGGGAATTTTATTATACAACCTATGAAATATGGAAATGAATTCCTTTATGGTTTCATTCTCCTTTTTCTTTATTTTATTGAATTGTGTCCCAAGTGTGCCACCATCTATCTTTTTCTACCATCTTCTCTTGAATAAGTTGGAAAAAGAATCATAGGAAGTGATATAATTATCAAGGAGTCCTTTGAACCAATCAAAAGCTTCTTCAATCAATGATGAAGAAAATATCCTCATGGCCACATCTTCATGATCAATACCTGCATTGTCCATGTCTCATCCCATGGCATAAATGTGGTCTTTAGCAGTTATCATATTGTTTCCTAGGAACTTTGGAAACCACTTTTTCACTTATTTTGGCATTTTGTTAGGGTAACCTTGGATATTGTCCATGTTAAGAGGTTTGTAGAGGTCCATTTCCCAAGGGAGAGCCATTGGAACAAGAGGAAGGGTATTATGGTAAAGGGTTTTAGCAATGTGAGACTTGAGAGGAGGCCTTCTTTGGTAAACCTTAGAAGGCTTGAACATCCTATTGATATTATGGTAGTCATGGGAGGTATCAACCTCCATGTGTAACCCTAAAAATAACAGAATATTATGGGAAGAAAGAAGAACCCTAAAAGACTTGGACATAACCCTAGAAGTAAAATTGGCTAAAGAGAATATTTTCTATTGATCCTTTAGCCTCTAGAAAGAGAATTCAACCCAAGGAAAATTGGAAAAAGCAGTATAAATATAAGGCGCTAGAGCTCATTTTCTACACACATCTTGTAACTACAGAAATGTAAGAGTGCACACTGCAAAAACTAAGTAAGTGCACAAGTCTGGAGAGTAGTTGCAGCTGCAACTACTGCAACCTGTATTCTCATTTTAGTCTTGGATTTTATATTGGTTATGGTTTGTACTTTCTTCCTTGTCTTCTAGCTCCGGAGAGAAGTATGATACATTGATTGGCTATTAGGCCTTGGGTTTGATTCCAAAATAATTCTCTGTCAAGGTTAAGGTTCTCAGGGGTGGCTTCGGCCTATGGTTGAGTGACAATATTGCTATATTGTCTATGGTTAAATGATCACATATATTATTTCTAACAGGTTATGGGACCACACTATCTTCAGACAGTGTAACCAGTGGAAGATAGATTGGGAGGATTTGCTCAGTTATAGTTGCAGTTGTAGTCAATTTTTTGTCCCATCAACAAAACCCTAACCCTCTTGTTGAGGTTCCTTAAGTGAATATATTGACCTAATTTCTAGATATCCTAGTGCGACCTAACCTAGTGCACATCCTAGTACTCTCAACAAGTCAAGACACCAAGTTTGATTTTTTGGTCAAAATCAAAGATTGACCAAGTCAAAGTCAAAGCAGTGATGACTTACTCTATGAAGTCAGAAAAGAAGTTAGAAGGGGCTTCTAAATTTAGAGCATGGAAGACAAGTATTGACCTCATCCTTGCCAAGAATAAAATGTTGGATATCATGAAAGAAAATATCATGGAACCACAGTTTGAAGAAGGAAAAGAGAAGGAACCTTAGAAAGTTGCAGTTATGGAGAAGTTCAAAAACAATGACATCAATTCCATGAGTATCATAGTGGAATCTATAAAAGATCACTTGATACCCTACATCTCTCGTCTTGACTCATATAAGAAGATGTAGGAAGCCCTAACTAACTTATTCTCAGTCAGAAACATTGGAAAAGTAATGAGTCTAAAGAATGAGCTCTGTGACATGAAAATGAATGATGATGACATCATAACATCATACCTTGTGAGGATATCTCAGTTAAGAGATCGACTACAAGTTATTGAAGAAATCATTTCAAAGAAGGAACTGGTAAATACAATACTCAATGGTATTCCCAAGACATGGGATGCATTTTCCACAAGAATGAACACAAGAAAGTATTATCCCACATTTGAATAACTCTAGACTTTATATGCACAAGAAGAATCAAGTATTAATGCAAAAGAGAAACCCCAAAAGAAACACGATGATCAATTTTTCATAGCAAGGTTCAATAATTTCAGAAATAAGAAGAAGTTTGGCTCAAGGAAGAAACCAAATCAAGAAAAGAATATGTCAAAGATACAATGCTTCAACTGTCAAAAATATGGTCACTACATGAACCATTGTCCTGAGTTAATAAAAAGGAAGGAAACAGATGAAGCAATAATTGTTGAAGAAAGGGAACCCTCGAAGAAGGCCATGCAGGATAAAACATACTTCTTCTTCTAAGTCAATGTAACAACATTATTCATAGTTCTTGTACATACCATGTTTACATAGATTCTATATATATATTGCATATCTATTTCCTAGAAGATAAGATGTTCAAGTGAAAAAAATACCTATGGAAGAATAACAAGATAATCATTGATATCATGATCACTACAAGTCAAGCAATCCACATGAGAAGATGAAGTACATTGACAATCCTTGGTAAAAATTCATGTGGAAGATATTATATAAGTAACAATTGACAAATAAGCTGAAATTAGAATCAAACTTGAAGAGACCCATAAGAAGTCAAAACATAAAGAAGTCATCAATCAAGAGGAAATTAGAAAAAGACTCATGACACTTGCAGAAGGAAACAAGGATGCAAACTGAATCGTGGACTCTCTTAGATGGAGGGAAGTGATTACAAAATTCCAAAAGAAGAGAATGCATTCATGCATGAAGAAAGGATTAGGAGGGAGATAATCCTAAATGATATGATCCTTTGAGGTGTTGATATTATGGTAGCTGCAGGAGGTATTTACCTCCATGAGTAAACCTAACGAGAATTGAATATTTCAGGAAGCAAGAAGAAACCCTAATTAATTGGTTAATAAACCTAGAATACAAGTCATCTCAAGAGAATGACTTGTATTAGGTTATTAGCCTCCAAGAGAAGAAGTCGGCTAAAGGAAATATTGTATACTAAATATTTAGTACCCAGAATGAGAAGTCAGCCCAGGCAATCTGCCAAAATTAGTATAAATATAGGAGGTCAGTCTTCATTCTGGCTAGTATTCTCAGAACTGCATAAGAAACACTTCTGTGCACTAAAGTTGGCCAGTTTGTGCACAAGTTTGGATGATATTTGTTGTTGTAGCTGCTGCAACTAGAAGATTTTGGTTTTGTCTTGGACTATCTCTTGGTTATGGTTTGGACTCTTTGATCAGCTCTTGTTACTCTTTCTTTGTGCACTATCCTTGGATAAAGTTGTGCCATCTTTGCTTGGCTATCCATCCTAGGGTTTACTTCCAGAATGATTCTCTGTCAAGGTTAAGGTGCTCGAGCGTGGCTTTGGCCTATGTTTGGGTGACAATAGTGTTATTTTCTATGATTAAACAAGAACATCCATTATATTCTAATAGGTTATGTGCCCATGCCTCATTCATTCAGTTTAACCAATGGAAGGGATCATATCCATAAGGATACTAAGCTCGTTGAAGAACTGTCGCTAGGGTTTCTAGTAGGAGTAGTTACTAAAGCATTGTCGCTAGGGTTGCTAGCAGGTGCAGTTACAAAAACCCTAAACCTCTCGTTAAGGCACCTTAAGTGAAGGGATTGACCTATTTTCTAGATAGATTAGTGCACCCTAGCCTAGCACATCTCTTGTTACTCTCACCAAGCTAAGACATCAAGTTCGAGTTTTTGGTCAAATTTAGGGTTGACCAAGTCAAAGAAGACATGAATTACTCTATGAATTTAGAAAAAAAGTTAGAAGGGGCTTCTAACTTCAGAGCATGGAAGAAAAGGATTGATCTCATCCTTTCCAAAAACGAAGTGTTGGATATCGTGAAAGGAAAGATTGTGGAACTAGAATTTGAAGAAGGAAAAGGGAAGGAATTGTTGAACATTGCAGTTATGGAGAAGTTCAAAGATAATGACATCAATGTCATGAGTATAATAGTGGATTCTATAAAATACCACTTGATACCCTACATCTCCCATCTTGATTCATCTAAGAATATGTATGATGCCCTAACAAACATCTTCTCAGTCAGAAACATTGGACAAGTAATAAGTCTGAAGAATGAGATCTGTGACATGAAGATGAACGATGATGACATCATAACATCATACTTTGTGAGAATATCTTAGTTAAGAGATCAACTCCAAGACACTGAAGAGATCATTTCAGAGAAGGAACTGATAAATATAGTACTCAACAGTCTTCCCAAGACATGGGATGCATTTGCCGCAAGCATGAAGGAAGCAGTATCCTACATTTGAATAACATTGGACTTGTTGTGCACAAGAATAATCAAGGATTAGTGCAAAAGAGAAACCACAAAATAAATACGATGATCAAGCCTTCATAGCAGGATTCAATAATTTCAGGAACAAAAGGAAATTTGGCTCAAGGAGGAAGCCAAATCAAAAGAAAGATATGTCAAAAATACAATGCTTCTACTATCGAAAATATGGTCACTAAAAGAATCATTGTCCCGAGTTAAAGAAAAGGAAGGAAACACATGAAGCATCAGTTTCCGAATAAAGGGAACCCTCAAAGAAGCCCAAGTAGGACAAAACAAGGTAACAATACTCTTCATAGTTCTTGTATATACCATGTTTTTTGTACATATCTTGCATATCTATTTTTTAGAAGATAATATGTTCAAAGAGAAACTATACCTATGGAAGAACAACAAGATAAGTATTTCTATTACAATGACTACATGTCAGGTAATACACATGAAAGGATGAAGTACATCAACAACCCCTGGTAACAATTCAAGTGAAAGCTATTACATAAGTAACAGCTACAAGATAAGCCAAAATCAGAATCAATCTTGAAGAAACCTAGAAGTAGTAAAGACAAAAAGAAGTCAACAATCAAAAGGAAATTGGAAAAATATTGTGACACTTTACAGAAGGCAATAAGGATGTAGACGAAAGCGTGGACTCTCCTAGATGGAGGGAGCCGATTATATATTTCCAAAATAAGAGCATGCATTCATGCATGATGCAAGGATTAGAAGGGAGATAATCCTAAATAATGCAATACACTAAATATGATGATGTATCTATCCATGTTCCCATCAATGGTAGTAACCCTGAAGAGCAGCACGTGTTCAGCTTGACTTTAGAAGAATTCTTCTTCGAAAAGAAGCCTTAAAATATCCTTGGTTTTCCATCCACATCCATGATCCTGTGATGAAATAAAGAAGTTAGAATATTCAAGGCAAGGAATCTATAGAAAACTCCATGGACCCAAGAGCTAAAGAGAAACATGAGGAAGAACATGAAGATTACAAGAAAGAAAGAAAAGAAAGAACAACCAGTCATTATATTAGGAATAACAAGACTACCACCCTGATATGAACTCACTAAAAGAAATCAAGAAGAGGAACTGAAAGTTGTGATGAATAGCAATGTATGGAAGACTTGTGAATGAAAGCATTGCGAGATCCATAACTAGACGTTCTCATGGATGGAGGGAGAAGACTATGATGATTGCTTGTTCCAATAAACCAAACATACCTTTGCATG
>JASDQU010407051.1:0-10674 GCA_032191745.1 Picea mariana
AAAAGGTTAAGTTACCAGGCATCTCTGAGATACAGCCTAGGAGAATTTCCTGGAGTGATAACACATCGCGAAGCCAAAACTTTCGTGTCTTGCCTTCCTCTACCTGCTTCATAATGTTCTTTGTTGCATGATCATGCCGCAATCCTTCTATGATCTTCACTTGCAATTCTTCTGCAATTTGAATTTCACTGCCCCCTGACGTAGGCAACTCGTCCTCCTCAAAGACCGCAAGCTTGCGCTTTCCTGCACAAGGCATCCGCAGTAGTGTTAAGTCTGCCCGACATATACTCAATGATCATGTCAAACTCTGTGAGGAAGTCTTGCCACTGTGCTTGCTTGGGTGACAACTTCGGCTGTGTCGCAAAGTAACTTATCGCAATGTTGTATGTCTTCACGATAAAACGACTTGCCCACAAGTACCGTCTCCAAGTATGCAAACAATGTATTACTGCAATCATCTCCTTCTCGTGAACCGAGTAGCTTCGTTCACGATCTTGGAGCTTCCTGCTCTCAAAGGCAATCTAATGTCCATGCGTCAAAAATTCTCCAATGGCAAAGTATGATGCGTCAGTTTGCACTTCAAACGATGGCTCAAAGTCTAGAAACTTCAACACAAGAGAAATTACAATTATGCGTTTAAGCTCCTCAAACACAGACTTGCACCTCTTTGACAGTTCCATGCGTTCTCCTTCTTCAACAAGTCAGTCAACAATGCAACGATCTTGGAGTATCCCTCTACGAACTTGCGATAGTAGTTGGCTAATCCAAGGAAGACTCTCACGTCATGAGTTGTCTGTGGCTCTTCCCAATCCTCGAATGCCTTGACCTTTGTAGGGTCCATGCAAATACATCCATGGCCAACTCAATGCCCCAATAATGATATCTTGGTCTGCCAAAAATACACTTAGACTTCTTCAAGAACAACTGGTTATGTCGCAATGCCTCAGAGACCCATGCCAAATGCTTCTTGTGCTCTTCCATACTCTTGTTGGACACCACGATGTCATCCAAATACACCGTAACAAACTTGTCCAAAAATGACCAAGCAACACGTCATTCATCAATGTGCAAAAGGTTGCAGGGGCGTTGCACAACCCAAAAATCATCACCAAGAACTCATAGCTCCCATACCTCGTCACCATGGTTGTCTTTGCTTCATCCCCATTTGGTAATATTTGCGTCGCAAGTCAAATTTTGAAAAGACTTTGGCCTTGGCCAACTTATCAAAGCAATATTCGGCTAGTGGCAATGGATATTGGTTCTTCACAGTCTGCTTATTCAAATCCCTATAATCCAAACACATCGTCAGCTTTGAAGTGTCCTTTTGAAAGAGAAYCGGGGCACCATATGGCGACCTATATAGAYGAATGAATCATGCGTCAATCAAATCGGTCAATTGTTGCTTCAACTCCTCCAACTCGAGTCCAGATAATCRATAAGGAGCTCTCATCAGTCRCTGCAGTCCAGGCTCTATCTCTATAGGATGATCAACAATGCTCTTGGTGGGAGCACTTTTGGCAACTTGTCTAGCATCTTRTYCGCAAAGTTATCCAACAAGTCAACAAGCTTCAATGGAATAGGCATCCCCACTCCATCCTCTTGAACTTCCCTAACCAATAAATCTGTGATCCTGAACATCTCGTTGCACTCTTCATACTCTGTGCAAACAGAAGTTGCACCTTTCCACCARAGTTCCTTGCAGTTGTGTGCACAACCCAAGCCTTTTGTTCACCAAGTATAACCATCTTGTCCATCCATAGCATGAGGATTGAATGCATCCTCCTAAGGACTCAAGAATCACCTCAAACTCGTCCATAGGCATCACTGTGAAATTATCCCAACCTTCCCAGTTGTTAAGTCGAATATGAACCAAGGAGGCAACTCGACTTGTTTCCTTTGCCTGAGAGTTCATTGCCTTCACCGCAGCTCCGTAAGGAGAAACTCTGAGTCCCAATGCCTTCACCACTACTGTGTTTAGAAAATTGTTCAATGCCCCTAAGTCCACCAGGGCTTGTACTGTTCTTCCATTGATAATCAGATCCCCCAAAATATAGTTGATGGTCTTGGTTGCCTTGTTTTCCACCTAACGCACCAATTCGTCGCAACCTACTACAAACTAGACCTTGCCATTCTCTCTGCATTAAGTGAAAATGATAAACATAATCACAATAAATCATACCTCTATTGTACCAATCTTCCGCAAATTGTGTGGGAGCGCCCCTTGACCCAACTTGACTTGGCTCCAAGGTGTGTTTTCGCAAGTACCTTTGGATCCTAGTTTGTTGCTCTAACCAAGTCCTGTCTGCCTCGGGTCACGACGGGACACTTGACTCATTCTCCCTTGAGTCATCTGTAGCCTACGTCCACAATACAACCTCATCCACCTATGTCCAAGGAGTCACACCTCTTTGCATGTTGTGATTTGACTCTCCCTTGGATTGTCCAAGGTCTGTCACATTGTGTACTACTTTGAGAAATTGTTCCAGCACCACTTGTCAAATTGTCTTCACAATATGCTCTGATGCCATTAGTCATGCCCCCAAGAGTCACGCTCCAGTCCAACCTCAACATCTCTTGGACGTGCAACATCGCGACGGTTCTCACTTGGNTACCTCTATTGTACCAATCTTCCGCAAATTGTGTGGGAGCGCCCCTTGACCCAACTTGACTTGGCTCCAAGGTGTGTTTTCGCAAGTACCTTTGGATCCTAGTTTGTTGCTCTAACCAAGTCCTGTCTGCCTCGGGTCACGACAGGACACTTGACTCATTCTCCCTTGAGTCATCTGTAGCCTACGTCCACAATACAACCTCATCCACCTATGTCCAAGGAGTCACACCTCTTTGCATGTTGTGATTCGACTCTCCCTTGGATTGTCCAAGGTCTGTCACATTGCGTACTACTTTGAGAAATTGTTCCAGCACCACTTGTCAAATTGTCTTCACAATATGCTCTGATGCCATTAGTCATGCCCCCAAGAGTCACGCTCCAGTCCAACCTCGACATCTCTTGGACGTGCAACATCGCGACCGTTCTCACTTGGCAACTTGGCTACACAAGGATACTTCACTTGGACTGCACCTCTTCACCTAGAGCATACCCATGCTTTGTTCTAGGCTATGGAGGAGTCACACATTCACTCTACGCGACTCACTTGTATACGTAGACAATTTGCAAACACATTCAACACTTAGTCATTTTAAGCATAAAGCATACAATTTGCGAACACATTCAACACTTAGTCATTTTAAGCATACAATTGCAAAACATGAAAAACCTAAGAGAGACACACAAGATGCAGTGCAGGCGGCACCAATGGTGCCCAACACCCGACTTGTCTTATTCTATTGCGAAACATATTACAATACAATACAAAGAGGGCACTATTGTCCCAGTTACAAAGCTTGGGCATAGTCGCATGACTCGTCTCACACTATAGAACTATCCAGACTCACAAATCCGTCCCACCCAGAGTTTGTTGTCGGGCCATCCTTGCTTAGCCTGTGGTTCGCCCCATCTATGCACCTTCCTCAGACCAAAATCTTCCTTGGTTGTTTGTCTCTATGCTTCCATGCCTTTGTTGTTGTTCCTTGGCTCATTCACCTTATGGTTTTTTACGAACTCCAACCATCTCCAGTTGAACCATCGCACCCCTTTGGGTGGTCGCATCCTGTCATGGACCGATGCACCCTTTCGGATCGACACGCCCATTCACTTGGTTGCATTCGTTTGAACTCATGTGCCCTTTGAGCCAACACGTCCTTTATGTTGGAGATATTACACACTCACCGAGTGATTATTAATAATTTTTTACTAAGTTTACTAGTCACTCTGAGGGTCTCCTATTTTTTAGGTTTTTTTCCTAAAAAATAGGGGTGCTTCTCATCTTCAGTTTGACTTCAGTTACAAGTTCAGTTAACCAGTGGAGGACAACTCATACATGCAACAATTGCTTTTCTCACCAGGAGGGTGCATATCTCATGCATGAGGCTAGGAGGGCACATGTCATATGCATGCATGCTTTTCTCTCCCCTCCACATGTGTGACTCAATTAACTAAGGTTTGCATTGACAATTGACTTAGACTAGGTGGTAGATAACTCTGGTTTCTGTCAGTGTCTACATCACTCTAAATCACTAACTATGGCGCATTCACTTGGTCATGCAACTATCTATGGCACATTCACACCTATTATTAGGGATTTTCATGTATTTATCACTGATGTAATACAATTAACACATTCATTCTTAGTGCTTTCTCTCTAGTTATTTTTGCAAGCTTTGTTTGAATTTATTTGGCTAGATTCTCTATGAATTTCACGTGGTATCAGAGCTTGTGAAGAGAAACATTGATTAACTTCACATGGTATTAGAGCCTTGTTGCTAGGAAGAAGGCACATAAGCACTTATTTGCAGGTTCATAAGATTGCAACAGTTAGAAAGAATGGAATTTTCATCGCCAACACTTTTTACACTGCAGAATTATTTCGAGTGGAAGCCAAAGATTCTATTTCTTTTCAGATGTAGAGGCTTATACCAAATAACCATGGCAATAGAAACAAAGCTTGATTCTGTTGATGAGAAAAATGATTTTGTCAATAGAGGAAATATGGCTTTCAGAACTATCTTCGTGTCTGTTTCTCCTTAAATTCAGTGTCATGTTGAATCACTCCCAACTCCAGACGAATTATGGACCAATTTGGAGGTCATGTTTGGGATAAAGCAAGATTGTGAAGAATGCATGCAGGAGATTGACAAGACAAAGCCATCAGAAAAGCCACCGGAAGAACAAGCTTCTCAGTTTGAAGATATGTCCATGCATGCATCCCAATAGCCACATGCAAAGACTTCTGCATGCATCATGTATGCATCTCAAGAGCCACATGCATAGACTTCTGCACATACTCTTGTGAGATGATGTCTCCTCTAAATCAAATCAAATCAGAGCTCTTTCTTTGGCCAAAGAAATGAAGAATTTTTTGGTTTTTTGCATATTTTTCAAAGGAGAAAAGGCGACGACACACTTCAGATTCAATTATAAAACTCTGAGCAAAATTTGCAGAAACACATTGGATATTTGAATTCCTCTTGAAAAATACTCAATTTCAAAAATAAATCATCTGAAATAGAGTCTGGGAAGTGAAGTTATCAACATTTTATAATCAACAAAATTTTAGGGTTTTTCCTGAAACGATCGCACGATTTGCAAAGTTTCACCCAAACTTCACATGGTATGGTATTTGGATCTTCTTCGTTCCAATAAGAGAAAGTGGATTTATGTGGACATTCACTTGTGCATCTACTTTATCAGATCGGTACAAACATCTACATCTTCAACAAAACCTTCATCAAACATAAACTTGCACATTTGCAAGCTCTCCTTGGAGTGAAGGACACGGTTGCTTAGCAATTGTCTTTCTTTCCTTTTTTATTTTTGACGCATTGTACTTTGAAGGGGGGTTTTCCCATGAGGTTTTCCCTCTTTCCTCACTTTTTCAATGTTCATTCATTTAGATGCATTGTAAAATGGGTGTCCAACATGCCCTTGTAGCCAGGAACCATTCTTTATTTACACCATAGTCGTGTTCAAGTGGGTGTTAGGATATTACACACTCACCTCACTCACCTAGTGATTATTAATTATTTTTTACTAAGTTTGGGTCTCCTATTTTTAGGCTTTTTTCCTAAAAATAGTGCGCTTCCTAAAAATAGGGGCACTTCTCCTTTTCAGTGTGACTTCACTTAGGAGTTCAGTTAACTAATGGAGCACAACTCATACATGCAATAATGGCTTTTCTCACCAGGAGGACGCATTTCTCATGCATGAGTCTAGGAGGGCACATATAATGTGCATGCATGCTTTTCTCTCTCCTCCACATGAGTGGCTCAATTAACTGAGGTTTGTATTGACAGTTGACTTATACTAGGTGGCAGATAACTCTAGTTTTTGTTAGTGAGTGTCTACATCACTAACTATGGCACATTCACTTAGTCATGCAACTTTCTATGGCGCATTCACCTATTATTAGGGATTTTCAGTGTTTATTACTCACTCGTGTAATACAATAACACATTCATTCTCAATTCTTTCTCTTATTCTTACTTTTTTCTCTTTGTTTTTTTTGCAAGTTTTGTGTGAATTTCTTTAGCTAGGTTCTCTGTGGATTTCACACTTTCGGATCGGTGTACCCCATCACCTGGGCACGTCCCTTGCCTTGTGTTATTTCCTTGTGCTGGTTGACTCAACTCTTCATGGGTGTGTCGATGGGGTCGAACCGACTTCTCCAACACACCCATGTTTCCAAGGGCAAGCGGGTCCACTTCTAGTGTGCACGCCCAAGTTGCCCCGTCCTTGCTCCAATGCAACCCAAGTCTATGTCCTCTGTCTCAAGGCAAGTGAAGCGTGTGCCCTCTCGGGTCCGCACGTCACCATCGTGCGCCCAAGGTTCTCATGTCTGCGCCTATAAGACAAGTCTCACCCAACCGATCACATACTCCTTGTGTTCTCTACTCAAGGTGTGTGCGCACTTGGTGGGTGTCGCGGAAGGCTTTACAGTTGTGTCGACATGTTGTGACATGGTCAACCATGGATTAAGAAGGAATCTAATTACTCCAATTTTATATTATTTCTTTGACTTGCCATGGAGTTAGTTAATAGAAAATACTTGTTTATTGTATGAAAGAAGAAACTTACTCTATAAAGAGGAGCTTTTTAGATTTGGGGGATTAAGCTATCCCCTTGGACTTCATTTGTACATCATATGCTTCGAGCTTGGATGGAGTATTGGAAGTATGATATCATTTATGTGAGGCTTTCATTGTGTATTCTATTTTCATATGCTTATTTTTGTATTAGGAAACCCTTGGGGACTTCATTTGTACATCATATGCTTCGAGCTTGGATGGAGGATTGGAAGTATGATATAATTTATTTGAGGCTTTCATTGTGTATTCTATTTTCATATGCTTATTTTTGTATTAGGAAACCCTTGTAGCATATTGTGAATTGTATTGAAACGAACTATGCTTCATTTGGATAGAGTAATGTATGCTTCATTTGGATAGAGTAATGTGAGGATGTTATCCCCTTTATTGCTATTGTTGTTGTGTTAACTTTTTATCTAATAAACCCATTTTTTGCTATATTAACATGACCTCACTTTCATAACAATGTTTAAGTATAACAATGTTTAAGTATGGTACCTTTAGCCTTCCAAGGAAGGAAATTCTTTGTTATAAAAATGAGAATTGTATTGAAATGAACTATGCTTCATTTGGATAGAGTAACGTGAGGATGTTATCCCCTTTATTGCTATGGTTGTTGTGTTAACCTTTTATCTAATAAACCCATTTTTTGCTATATTAACATGACTTCACTTTCATAACAATGTTTAAGTATGGTACCTTTAGCCTTCCAAGTAAATTCTTTGTTATAAAAATGATCAAGCTAAGGTTGATCTGATTTGTGATTTGTGTCGTGCATAGCAGCCCCTATTACTTACATTTCATGCACTTTCCCTCTTTGATCTATATGCTCCCTTGACATTATTTACCAAAGATGTGATTATGCCCTTGGTCTTGCATTATTTACGTATTTGTGAGTCGGCATTGCAACCGTTGTTATCAGGTTCTCTCCATGCATCTGGGACTTTGGATACAGGGTAAGATGAGGAATAACTTGACTTCATACAATCTATCTTACTTCTATGCAAGAAGCCCTCTAATATATGCATAAATCACCTCATGCCACTACTCTATGGCCCTAGCAATCTTACATTTAGGAAATCCACTCTTGAGTTAGACAAAAGCCTACCAAAAGTGAGAGGAAGAGTTATTATGGTGATCGTGAGTAGCATTATTATATTGCACAACACTGGCCCCTTGATGCTTGGGACTTTACATGATTAAAGGGTGCTAGATTTTGGGACTTTACATCATTAAGGGGTGCTAGGTGCTAGATTTTGTGCTAACAAATAGCATGGCATTTGACGGGTGAATATTTTGTGCTAACAAATAGCATGGCATTTGACGGGTGAATCATTAAACATTACTTCATTATGTTATGTTACCTTGTGATAACGAGTTATCATCATACCAAAGTCACTTAAGACTTGTATATGGTCTCTTAATTGCTTATGTGTCGAAACGCAAGACACGCTCGATAACGAGTTATAATCCTACCAAAGTCACTTAGGACATCTATATGATCTCTTAATTGCTTATGTATTTAAACAAAAGACACGCTGGATAAGTTTACATGTAGTGTTTTAATATGTCAAAGAAACTGATATGCATAATATGTAACCCTAACATGTATCATATTTCTAGAAAATTAATCTATGTTTATTTCTTTCTTTATTTTTATTTTATGATTTTTTTTTAAATTCATTTTGGATGAAAAATTAAAAATCAAATTTTGTATCATAAAGTCAAATTTTATATCATAGATAGAGGACACACAATACAATATTGTATAGTGTACAATATCTCATGTACATGAATGTAAGGTTGATGCATCTCAATCTTTAAATGTGAGAAATTGACATTTGGTGTCTTTGTTATTAATGTGTATTGTAATATCTCTATCCACGTATTATTATTGTGATATTTTTATTAATGTGTATTGTAATATCTCTATCCACGTATTATTTACCGTGATATTAATTAATAGTTGTTTTTTATTAGTTAGTATTATGTATTTTATTAAAAGAGTGGTTTAACTTATTGGGATTTATTTTGGTAGTATATTAATTTATTTTTGTTATAATGATTTTGGTTGTAATTTAAATTATTTTAAACAAAATAATAATTAAAAAACAAAACAAATTATCTCAATAATATCCTTCTTGTACTTATCTTCAATAATTAAGCAATTTGATTGTTTGTTTAACTCTGTATACACTACATATTTTAAGATACAATAATAATATTTCTCTTATATCTATCTTCAACAATTCTATAATTTGATTGTTTGTTTAACTCTAACGGAGTGTATACATTACATATTTTAAGATACAATAATCCTCTTATGCTCAATAATTAAGCAATTTGATTGTTTGTTTAACTGTAACAGAGTGTATACATTACATATTGATAATTAGAAAAATAGAACCCACCATTTTTCATATTCACATTTTACATTATTAACAAAATGTTTAAATGTAACAAGTATATACATTACATATTGATAATTAGAAGAGTAGAACTTATCATTTTTCATATTCACCTTTTACATTATTAACAAAATGTTTTTTTAATATTTAGTGAGTATATAACCAAATTCGAATTGGAAACTTGTTGAATTTGTAGAGTACCAATCACTTTTTAATTTATTTTTATACTAGAATTAGGTGAATAGAACTAATGGAACCATCACAAAAGAGGTGGACTGTAACATACCCACTACCTAAAGTCAAAATTTTTCGTTTAGTTCTCAACAATGAGAATCCCCGAAGCTTGCAGCAGCAAAATGCCAATCCCAATCCACGGGTCTTTCATTCACCTATACGGCTTTCTGCACCTAACCGTGGTCTTTCCTTGATGACAATTTCAGGTTTTTGGGGTTTCATCCTTTCTAATGTCGAGGGTTCCTATACTCTTGATTTCTCGATCTCCGATGAGCTCTCTTCTGGTCTTGGCCCCTCCTGCCTATGCCCTCTCGTCCATATGACCGCTCCCATAAGACCGCAACCTTATATCCTTCTATCGGGGTTTTGGACTTCAAATTCCCGACGCGTTCCAAATTCCGCTAGCCCTCCAGGCTAAGCTCTTGGTCCATGTGACCTTTATCTCACAAGGCCGCAGCCTTGTCCCCCATCAGGGTTTCGGGCTTTCCAAAGTCGAAATGCAAACGTCCTCAGGACTCGCGATTCCTCGAATCCCGATGCGCCCTTTACGCGCTAGCTCTCCTGGCTAGGCTCCTAGCTCACGTGACCACGATCCCCGTGATCGTAGTCTTATCACTCGTAGGGGCTACGGGGTTTTCAATGCCAAAATGCCTTGGCTCACGGGATTCCCGATCTTTTGAATCCCGACTTCCCGCTATGCTGACAGTTGGCTCCCATTCATCAGGGTTTTCGAGCGTCGCGATTCCAAAATGCATAAACCAATTGTCACCAGGATTCCTGATATCCCGATGACACAAACGCCGATCAACAACTTTCTGTCGGGACTTTCCTCGACGACGTCGATCGCTGCCACGTGTCCTCCTTTGATGGACGGTCCCGATTTCTCCGGGATTTCGAGACTTATGATGTCCCCATTCTCACAGCCTCAGGAACTTCGATTTCCCGATGTCGAATATCCCGACTCTCTACGGATTTCGGACACCTGTCTTCCTAAACAGACGGCTCAGATTTTGCTGGAGTTTTCACTTCGGACTTCCCCGATCTCCTATCCACGGGAATGTCGATATCCCGACTCCCGATAGTAAATCTCGATCTCCACCACGTGTATCCTCAACGGACGGTTCAGATCTTCCCGGCGTTTCGAGACTTGAAGTGTCTCGATTTTCTTGTCCTTGAGAATCCCGATATGCCGATGGCTGGACTCCCGATGGTAACCCTCGAATAGCTCTGGTCCGATCCGATGGCTGACGGGTAATTGGACCAAGATCTAACGGTCTAGATCCGTTCTTCCTGCGTACACTCCAGAGACTAAACTCCGAGTATCTTAACC
>JASDQU010407052.1:0-10613 GCA_032191745.1 Picea mariana
GGGAAGTTGATGTACCAACTTACCCAAATGGGGCCCATAGTCTTGGTGTTTCATCTCCTAGGGTTAGGTCTTTGGATGTTTAGGGTTTTCCATTGTTTCTCAATAATAATAGGCCTTCGAGCCTCATTGTAACACAGTTTAGAGGCTAGTAGCCTCCACATCTCTTCTCAGAGATAAGCTACCACTGCTCTAGCTAGTTTATTTCCATTCTGTCTATAAGCATATTTTAGTCATTTGTTATTAATGAAATGAAGTCTTATTTCCGCTGCATCTCTGTGTTTATATGTATTTCTGTATTTCATTGTGTTCCTACATAAATCCAGATCATGTACTAACTTACTCAAACGGGGCCCACATGACTTTTGGCACTTCATCTCCTAGGGTTAGGTTTTTGGATGTCTAGGACTTTTGGCATTCCTGTTTATTGTAAAAAGGCCTTCAGAGCGTCATTGTAATCATGTTCTTGCGAATGCGAGTAGTCGTCACATCTCTTCTCAGAGATATGATGTCACCATTCTAGCGAGTCTTTCACTCTGTATTTTTACAGTCTTTGTACATTTATTTGATTAATAGAAATCGTGTATTATTGTATATCTGTGTTTACGGTTGCATCTCTGATACATTTCTGTTACATTATTGAATATCTACAATATCTCTGTGCATTTCTTTATTATATTTCTGCTCTCATTTCGTGCCAAAAATAATCCGGATCACACTAGCCTCATCGGACTAGTCTAAATAGACATCTATGGTTGCATCCTCATGCATCTCATCATCCTCACTGTCATAGTGCACCTCAACAATGTGTACCTTCCCTTTACCCCTGCATTTGTGATCTGGCTCCCAAGAATCTTTGCAACTATAGCAAATTTTATTGTTGCTAATGGGTGTAGGATCAATATGTGCTTCCTTCCATCTACTAGCTAGTAATGACGTATCTACCTCCTTGCCTTCTTTGGCTCTGTTTTCCTCTGCTATGTTGCTCCAATAATGGATTTCTTCGATCTTTTTGGCCCAATGTGTAACATCATTTTTGCTCTACCTAGGATTTTTTATGGATACAAATTGTTGGAATGTTACTTGAGCCCTGGCTGTCTCACTAAGGGCATAATATTCCTCAACACAATATATGATCTCTTCTATAAAATTTGCAAACTTCATTTTTCCTCTAGATCATCAATATATATCAGAAGCTGGCAAAGGAAATTTGCTCTGATACTATTGTAATATTCTCAACCAATATTGCTTGGAACATTGAGGTTTTTTATGTTTTTTTTGGTTGTGATATTTTGTGAAACACTTTGCAGATTTGTCTTTTAGAGTTCCACTAGAGTTTATTGTGATAGTTTTGATGATGTTTGCAACCAGTGAAATATAAGAATATAGCCAATAGCATATGCACAACAAGATACAATATAAGCAACTCAAGAAAATGCCACAAATGCCGAAGATCTAATTTTATTTATCATAATATAGCTGACCTCATACAAAATGGAGAAAATATGGAATACATATAATAGAATAGAGTGTGGGGTTGATGATGCCTCCAAGATACAAGATACAGATGATAATCTAGGCTTCCAAAAGCCTCTCCAAACTGAATACCAAATAACATTGAAGTCCAACTTTTACCCTATGTTGTAGGCGATGCCCTCTCTAGCACAATGCACACTTCCTGGCTGGAATAGATCAAGGGAAGTACAACCTCCTCTCTGATGGCCTCAAACCTCTGCAAAACTCCGTGGGAAGATAGATCCGGTGATGAGAAGAAGATATGAATAGTCTTTGAGTTGAAGCTCAACTGGAAGACCTTCCAACAACAATATCTCTATGACACATGCGCCCTCACTAGCTGAAGCAAGCTAATAATTCAGCGTCCAAGAATATGACCCCTAAGTCATTAAAACCAAATGCCAAAATGTAGATCGAGGGTTAGGAAACCCCTATGATAAATATCCAAACAACTGAGAGTGATCTCCCACTCCAAATCACTATGTCCCCTAGGAACAGTGTGCCACCTGAAGAGGAAATTCACCCCTCTGAAAGCTAGAATGAATGGATTGAAGAATCCTCTCAAACATTGATGGAAACAGGTGCTATGGTAATAGCAATGAAGTCTGAAGAGAGTGCCACTACAAATCTAGCTTTCCCAAGCTAAATCGAATTACTCTTCCTCAAGATGATGCGCCCAACCTGTTGGAAACCCCCATAGTGTGCCATGTTGCCTCAAGCTACATCCGTCACTGAATAGAATTGATGTAGAATGGTGAGTAAGGAATCTTTAACCTCCGTGACCAAGCTTGGATTAGGAAAGGTGGAATCTTTCACCACCGAGATGATATCTAGGGTTTGTTTAGTGAAACCCTCAAAACCTCCAAGTATCATGGGTTTTCTAGCAAGAAGCTAGATATCAAAATGAGAATCAACATAATGAGAGAATAGAGGCCCCTATCTCTCTTTTATCCCCCTCTTCACCTTTTCCCTCCAAGTGACTTTATTTTTATTTTTATTATTCTTTAATTAAATCACTTTATTAATTAATAGACCTTTTTTACTCTAAAAAGTGATTTATTCGCCCCTATGGCTTCTCCGACCACTTAAAGTCACTTCTCATCATCGAATCCCGAAGTGGTTGATTCCGATGAGCTATTACACTAAGAGGTTTCTCCAAGTATTCTTCCCAAAATGACCTTCTTAGTGAAATTAATTAAAATATGACCCATAATAACTCAAAATTATGGAAATCCAAAGCTAAGTTGTGCGGAATGGATCCTGATGATGAAATATGATGAACAATGCAAGTCAACCCCAATAAAACCCCTCAATATCTCTTAACTCATTCTCACCCCCATTTGGCTACTCTGGTAAGCATAACACTCTAAAATATAATAATGTCCAAAAATGTGGACATTACATAGAGCCTATATATGTATTCTTTCTCTCACATAAAACATACAAGGGCGAGTAGATCAAGAAGGTGTAGATATGAAGCAGGAGTAAAGTTGAAGCTTGATGTATTTATTTGCTAATATGAAATTAAAGGTTGATCCTTACTGGGTTTTCCACTTACAATATATATGTATTCTTGCTCTCACATAAAATGTACAAGGGTGAAATTAAAGGCTGATCCTTACTGGGTTTTCCACTTACAATATTTAGTGTTGTTTTATTGTTCTTTTAGTGTCATTTTTAGTTTTAGTTATTTTAAATCGGTTTTAGATCTAAATCTTTTAACTTCAGATTTATTCATGTGAGCTAGAAAAATCTATATAGTTATACTTCACATCTATTCATGTGGGTTAGAAAAATCTGTTTGACAGGACTAGCGCTAAATAAAACTCCTCCTCCCTCCCAAACGCTTACAAACACATTTAACATTCAAATACATTCAAACTCACTTGCCCTCTTCAACTTACATGTGAAAATAATCTATTCGCCAAAGGCTGACAACGGTTAGCAATCGAAGTAAAGCCATTAAAGCTATACAAGACTTACGGAGGAAGATAATGAATGATTGGAAAACCTTCCTTAAGGTGAAAGAAAGCATCTACAAAGAGAATGACAAGAACGAGACTATAACGTTAAATGTAACAGTTGTTTAATAAGATCAAAATATTTAAAACAAACGACCTTTTTGGAAAACAAAACGTTAGTAAACGAACTATGAAAATCGCATATTCTCCCTTTGGAATTTTATCTATTTAGTATTTTCTGATAAAATATGACATTGAAGGGGTAACAAGTTAATATTCTCTCGAATAAATATATAAATTTTAAAAGCTAACCAATGTAGGATTAATTGAAAGTTGGGTTAATTAAAATTTCTTAAAAGCTAAGCATATAGGGTAAAGAGTGATTCCATATAATATAATGAATCCTATATGGAATCACTTTTCTCCCCCATATATTTTTGTGATACAGTGTTTGTGGTTTTTGTTTTCTATTTAAATTGTAATAGATTTAAATTTAAGTAATTTTAATTATAATTTAGTTAAGAAGGGTAGAGAATTCTAAAGACACTAAAATGTTTTTAGTAGTAAAGTAAGTTTATAAAATTATTTTGGTAAATTTATAACTATTTTTGGTTGGTTGGTTTAGTACAGTAAGATTTATTAGAGACTTTAAAAAGGTCACAAGGCACAAACCTCATAGGAATGGTAGCATATTTTGGTCTCAACCATAATCTATCTATATGTCAACCATTTCACTAAACACTAAATGAAGTAGGATAAGAATGGTTTTATTTTGTGTCAAAAAAATTGATACAGGATTTCTCAAATTTGAAATACAATAATTGATAAGAATTTGAAATACAATAATTGATAAGAATTATTTACATGGTGAAATTTAAGTTCAAATTAGAAAAATCAAAATTGAAAATTTGATTGGTTAATTTCATTCATTGTATTTAAAGGTATATTTTACAATATAGTATGGAAGAGATTAACTTGACAGAACATATCTATCTCTTCCAATGATAAAAAAAAAATTACAAAAAGTTAAAAATATTTTCACATTTTTTTAAATTTTATTAAAAAATAAAAGTAAATAATAATAATTTTTTCTCTTTTATATATATTTTAAAATTATTTTATACTATGCTTATTAGAATCTGATTTCAGTATAGGTTTAAAGTTGGATGTTTTTGAAAGACTATGATTCCATTGTTATAACTTCAATAAATACATAATATTGGTTTTCCTGTAAATATTATTTATTTGAAAGTGCATTTTAATCATGGAGTAAGACCTAGCACTGGTTAAGAGTCAGGTTAATAGCTCAAGATCCACAGACATTTGGCAGGAGCTAAAATCTGCTCCCTTACATACCACTAACAGGTTATTTTAATTGGTGTTGTTTTCCTTGAATAATGAATAACTAGTGATGACTATCTTCAATTTGATACAAGGTTTCTCAAATTTGAAATACAATAATTGATAAGAACTATTTACATAGTAAAATTTAGGTTCAAATTAGAGAAACCAAAATTGAAAATTTGATTGGTTAATTTTATTCATTGTGTTCAAAGGTACAATATAGGCATTGAAGAGATTAACTTGACATAAAAGATCTAACACTTTCTATAAAAATAACAATAAAAAAAAATCACATCTTTTAAATTTTATTTAAAAAGAAAATTAAATAATAACAATTCTTCTCTTTTATATATATATATATATATATATATATATAAAAGTTATAAATTTATTTTAAATTATGTTTTATTAGAATCTAATTTCATGTATAGGTTTGAAGTTGGATGTTTTTGAAAGACTATGATTCTATTGTTATAACTTCAACAAATACACAATATTGGTTTTCTTGTAAATATTATTTATTTGAAAATGCATTTTAATAATGGAGTAAGACCTAGTGTTCTCTTCCACTCTTCAAGAGTGGGGTTAGATATTTGGCAGGAGCTAAAATCTTCCCCCTTACATAACACTCACAGGTTATTTTAATTGGTACCATTTTCTTTGAATAATGAATAACTTGTGATGACTATCCTCATTGCATATTAATAACTAAGATATAATAGATTTTACCTCCTCCAAATTAAATTTTTTTTTATTAAAACAATGAATCTTTATCCAAAAAAAAGAAAAAATAACTTTAAAACTCCAAAATACATTGTATAAACCAGGTAAGCTTGGTCTTAACTAAGAAGCTGCCAGATGCATCGTCTGAGCCAGGTAATTAATTTTTCTCATAATTACTAAGTGTCGATAACAAAACAGTGTGTATCAATAGACAAACCAAATACCATAAGTTAGAATAAATATAAAAGATATTTTGGATTTTGTCAGATTTCGTTCAACTAATAAACCCCATGATGTTTTCATTGAGTTAGGAAATAGCAATTTGGGTTGCATAATTAGTTAATTATATCCTTTCATGTAGAAACATTTCTACTGATTCCTTATCATGGCAAAATCCACAAGAGAGAACATTTCTACTGCTTCCTTGTCATGGCAAAATCCACAGTAAACCTCTCTATGCATCTTATTGTGTACTGTTTCCAATGTTAGATAAAAGAAATGTAAATCAAACATAAATTTAAAACAGTAGAAGAAAATAAATATAAGAACATTTAGATATATTTGCAGCAGATAGAACTTAACCTGGTAACAGATAGAACTTAACTTGGTAATATTTAGTACAAGCAAAATGCCTACAGGCCAAAAACTTGTGACAAAAGATTACCCATTCTATTTTGGGCACATACCGATGGAAGAATCTACCATGTTCTCTATCACTACTGGTATATATTGGTATATTTTTTCTCGTAAAAATTCTTCAGAAGCTGAAACCTTCATCGACGAAACGTACCTTAAGTACAAAAGGGTAGTTAAAAACTAGTGCCATTGGGTCTAATCATCATCTTTTCTGGGCTGATTACTCTTGGGCTCTAGACCATAATCAAGCAGACGGAGAGTCTGCCTAGCAGGGGCATCACCTTTCTTGGCGGTTGATGGGGATGATAATCGATCAACAGGGTGCACATATTTGCAATTAGGGCACAATGGGGAGGCTTTAGAGAGCATCACAAACATATGGCACTGGGCACAGGCGACGGCGATCATTTCAGATCTCCTGTTTGAATTTTCTTCCAGAAAAGATGAAGAGCAATCAGATGTTGGAGATTCGGCATCTGGATGGGTTTTAAATGGAAGGTTCAACTCCAAATCCAACCGCAGGCTTTTGGATATCTCGCACAGATGACCTTCCCCTCCTCTCGGATCCTGCCAGGTCTTCTTTTGAGTGCTACGGTTGGAATAATATATTCTTCCAGACTGCAAAAACCCAGACACCGGGCTCTAATTAGAATCTCCACCAACAGTGAACAATAATATGAAACACTCCTAAAATCCTATGTATCAAATTCCTGATAAGTATTTTAAACACCATATTTGCAATATATCAAATCCCTACATAAGCATTAAAAACCATCTTAACAATATATCAAATCCCGAAAGTGCTATGTATCAAATTCCTGATCATTGAAGCAGGGAGAAGTAACTAACTTACACCTGAGCTTATTTTGATTGTAGATTGGTTATTTGATCATTGAAGCAGGGAGAAGTAACTAACTTACACCTGAGCTTATTTTGATTGTAGATTTCGTTATTTAATCAGTATGGAGCAAAGTCAACAGTTTATTTTGATTACAGATTTGGTTGAAATTTTGTTTATTTTGATTACAGATTTGGTTATTTTGATTGTAAATTTGGTTATTTCATCAGTATGGAGCAAAGTCAACAGTTTATTTTGTTTATTTTGATTATAAATTTGATTATTTAACTAGTATAGAGCAAAGTCAACAATTAACTTTGATCCATACCAGTTTGATACCTCAAATTTACAATGAAGATAAAGATGTCAATAACTTATTACCTATATATCCATGCATTCATAAAAATAAGAGGAAGACGTACCAGTTTGATACTTCAAATTTACAATTCAGATAAATACATCCATAACTTACTATCTATATATTCATAAAAATAAGAGGAAGAGGAGAGGAGATAAGAGGAAGAGGAGAGCAAAAAGTAATTTTGAAAAGCAATAAGATACACATTATATTATTTAATAGAGGAAGACTTACCAGTTTGATACTTCAAATTTACAATCCAGATAAATATATCCATAACTTACTATCTATATATTCATAGAGATAAGAGGAAGAGGAGAGGAGATAAGAAAAAGAGGAGAGCAAAAAGTAATTTTGAAAAGCAATAAGATACACATTATATTATTTAATGTCATTATATTTATAGATTATATATATTCATAACAGGGTCCATTGAGACCAATTTGATTACTAATTGGTCCATCTAATATTATAAAGATAAAAAATTACTTGAATTTCTTTAAAATATCATAACATGTACATTACATTATTACATTATTGTTTCATAAATATACAGCTACACTTATTTTACATAACAAAATGTAATTGTAATATGTTCTAAAAGAAAATAATATGAAAATGTCATTTGAAAAGTATATTAAATTATTTGTTGTGACTGATGATCACAAACTTTCACAATTCATAATGAAATCTGTATATTTCCCAAACAATTTTAATATAAAAATATTGTTTTCTCAAACCCAATCATTTTTTTTCACAAAGCATAAAATGAATGTTATAACTAAGATATTATATTATCTTTTCACACACATATTCCATAAAACAAAACAAAAAAAATAAAAAAAACTAAAATATAATAAAATAAATAAACATATCACATTCTTAAGCAAAATTTTGTTTGAAAAACATTCACATATCTCATAAAACATTAAGGAAAATAAAAATTCTAAGATATTATAAAATATTTATATGAGACTATTATGTGACACACCCAGTAGGAAGGAAATATAATCATTTTAGGCCTCATAAAATACAATATCAAACAATAATTATTTCATATCAAATAAATAGAAAAAACAAACTCCCCTTTCAACCAATCAACAATACATATTAACATTAAAATTATAGTATATTAAAATATATAAAACCCACTAACAATGAAAAACTCTAAGAAAAATCATAAGCCCAATGAAAAACTCAAAGAAAAATCATAAGCCCATAGAGAAGTACAGAGAAAAATCCTGGGTGCATGGAAGTGAAGAATGTAATGAACAAAACCTGCCTGAAGATCCAGACATTGTTCCCATTCAGGAGGAAGTGGTGATGTCATATGAAGCTCCACACCAATACTCTGATTACAGCTCGTCTTCTGCCCATCCTTGCAGCTGTCAAGCCATTCAGAATCCATTTTTCTCTTTCTGCCACAAGCGTCTAATGAAGCCTTGAACATTTTTCCTGAGTAGGCTTCGCTCTATATATATATATCACAGACCCACTTGCCCACTTTTACCGGAGCGGGGATACCGAGGATGTTATTGAGACAGCTGTAAGTCCACCATTCAAACTATCTGCTGCTTCTTCTGCATCTTCTGCAATAACCCAATTGACATCACATTAAACTCTCAATGAATCGTCTAGTAATTGCACCCTTGAATTGAATTGCCCAGCCCTTGTTCCATTCAACAAATCGGCGCTCGTAATTGAATCAACAAAGTCTTGGCACAGCGTTTGCAGGTAGCTGCAGTAATAAGAATATGCCGTATTTTATATAAAATATTGTGAACAAATCATGCTGGATAAATGCGCGAACGAACGAACGAACGAACAAGCTCAAATTTCAAAGGGATTTCCGATGCCGAGGCCAAGTTCTGCAGATGCCATTAAAGAGAATCTAATTACATGAAAGAAACGGTTCAAATTTGTGGTAATAGAATCCATAATGCGTATCCTACGAATGGATCAGCTGAGCAGAGTTTGGCAGATCAAGGAGCCCATAAATCTTCTTGGCATGGTTCTTCAAGACTTAGCGAGGACCTCCACCTTTTGTTGATATTCGGAGAAAAGATATTCGTACTCTGAGACTTCATTGATACCTCTTAAATGATGGAGAAATGACAAATCCAGAAGACGAAGGATATCTGGAGTAGGAAATTGGAAATGGCAGACCGATTTTCTGTGTGGGTTTGTAGGGATTTGGATTAGTTGGAGACAATGGCGGATGGGTATTAAATAGAAATTGCAATGGCGAGCTTCCCTGATTGGGAGATTGTTGGAGACTTTAAAGCCCGAGAAAGAACGTGGCGTGAGTTTAACACGAAGCATTCACTCATTCCACCGGTTCCCTTGAACGATCTTTGGCACCGAACGCAACGTGCTCCGCCTCCATAAAGAAGTTTAATGAATGCCTAGTCCTACTTCTGATATACATATTATATATCTCCTTCAATGCATGCTACTATTCGTGTCCCATATTTATCACGGGCCTCCAACTATTCCTTTAATCCCTTCATGCTTCTGCTGCGATTTACTGTAAATGGCGAGGAACGGTCGCTGCGATGGGCATTTAGGAGAAACATATATGTATCCGTATCCTTAAATTTTATTAAATGGTCTCTGCGTCATTGCATTCATGGCATGGCTGTCCCATTGGGGAGCTGCCACACCAATTCATAATTCTACCACCACCTCTGCCAAATTAAATGAATTAATCAATCAATCACCACTTCCAACTAATTCCCATCAATGAAACGACCACCATCGCATCGAATACAGAATTTATTGATATACAGCAGCTCCTATCGTTCTAATTCATACTGATTGCACAGCCTGACCAACTGAATTTATGCGCCACCGACTCCATTGTAACATTACAATTGGATCGTCAATGCTCTCTCCTCCTCCTCTCCACATCGCTCGATTGATGCTGATTCCAGAACATATTATCATTTATTATTATTATTCATCCATCACTTCACATTCGGCAGAATTCTCTCTCACCATCACCAACTGCAACAACGCCCGGCATCTGAGTAGCTTATGGATCCCATGCCTGTCATTCCAACTGGGTCCCTTCTTATCATTTATTAATTTCGATGGAGAAACTTCGCTGGCTCATTTATTTTATTTTGTAGAAGAAATTTCCGGGATTCTGCTCTCAACTATTTTGTATTAATCGAACCAACGGCCACTGCCACAAGCAAACGCTGGTGTTGGTGCCATTAATTCAAACTACAATCTTTGA
>JASDQU010407054.1:0-10113 GCA_032191745.1 Picea mariana
TACATCTCTTAGAACGAAGCTTTGATTATATTACATATTTTCATGTTCCTAGGAGATTAAATCAAATTACAGATACTCTAGCTAATCAGATTTTAGATTGGCATCTTGCACATATATGCAAAGACATACACATAAACATGTAAATACATTTTTTGCAAAAATGATCCATAAGCCATAAAAAGACATAAAAATCCATATATAACATCATAGTCACCAGAGTACATAGGTGGACACAAGTGCCTAAAAAATATGACCAATAACGAGTCACGGGGCTTATGCCCTCAAAAAATATATACAAGTAAGTGCTCTCGGCACGTGAAAATTCTAACTAAGGTCAGGGCCCGTGGGCCCTGTTGTACTGATCTACAACGTTTGTCAAACGTCGAAACAATCGGACCCACGTCCGTGGTGCCCACACTACATGAGGCTGCATAGATGGTGGCAGGTTCTCAATATTTTCCATAGGGACTGTGCGAGTGAGCGCAGTAAAGTTCCGCTCGACTCGTCTCAACACCCTTTCAGCCTCCCCAGTTGGAAGATCTCCTACTGCTGTTGGTCCCCCTGCGGCGGTAGGTGCGGCCCCTGGCCGAGGACGACACTTATTCCTCGCATAGTCAACAGGTCACACGGGTCCCACATCTGCACACAACAAACACATATCCATGAAATACTCTAGTATATAAAAAAAAATGATATATAAAAAAAACAACATAAAAATTACGTATGTTTAACAAATAAAATAAAAATGAATGATGGAAACTTACCCATTTCTCCCCACTCCTCACCTGGAGGTACTGGTATCTCAGGATCTCTCAAAAAATCAATCCCAGCATAAGGATAATCCTCGATGACTGGGATCTGTTGCGACAACTACGCGAAGAAATCATCGTTGAAGGACTCACTGGTCCTTCCACCACCCTGTCGTGGTAGTAACACTGCCCATCTACACATAGCAAGAAGAGAGGCCTGATGTCCTTGTACCACTACTCGAGGACTAAAGCTCGGAACTCTCTCAAAGAAGAAAGAGCATAGAACGGTCCTGAACCCGAAGTTCCTCTGTGTCCGCAATCAACAATCTGTCAACGACCTCTTCATACACTCTAACAATGTTGTGCTCCAATCAAATATTTGTGCATTTAAGCACTGGACGACACAATTCATCTGTGCCTGAGACACCTGATGTAGAGCCGTAGAATCAGTGATTCGCCCAATAAGCAGCACTATCGCCTGTAGCGATAAGTCAGTAATCTTGCTTATTGGCACCTGTGAGCTCGAGTGATATGTATCAGCCTCACACTAAAGACCTATCAATTCCGCTATGTTATGCGGTCCCGAAGGAAAAGTCCGGAAGTTGACTGGTTCCCCTCTCTTGGAGAGGCCAGTCAAAAAATATATGTCCTCGGTCGTGGGCACTAGTGACTGCCCCTCTAACATGAATGCCTCTGCATCCGGATGCCAATAGTCAACCAAGGCATTCAGTAGCCTAGGTTCTGCCCGCATAAAAGGACATAAGAAGAATTTGAGCAACCCACATTGCATCAAGGCAACCACAACATTGGGGTCTTCTCCAACCAACTCACTAACCTCCTCATGCTCTCTTTCTCTCTAGTGAACATACATCCTACAAAACACCAAGATTCAGGAGGGTTAACTCTTGTTTTTTAAGATTTTTTCATTCAATAAGGGGGTCCACACGAGTTGTAATACTGACAGTTGCATGTACACGCATGCAGAGTTTACTCTGCCCGAATGTACATGCGGCCTGTCTTGAAATAGCCCGCGTGGACCTAGGGCCGACCTTTTGAAGGTCGACGCCCCCCCAAAGCATGGAACCCAAAGCAAAAATAAAGACTTAAAATGCAAGATAAGAGAGTTTGTACTTACTTGGTCTAGACAGATGGTCGTTTCGTCCACTGTAGCTCCCAGAATTACCACTTTTATCAAAGGAGTTTTTTTGGCTCCAGAGTCAATTTCCAAATCAGCAATGGTGATAATGAGTTGTCAACTTCTATTTATAGACTTTTTGGCCTCTTTTTGTCACTTTTTTGGCCCCCCTTATCATGTTTTTCAAACAAAAAACCATTTAGAGTGATTCAGGAGTTGCATTCGGGGAGTATGATCGGGTATCGGGACAATTTTTTGGAGTTTTGGGTAACTTTCGACAGTTCGTGAAATTTTTTTTCTGATGATTAACTTGAGCATATAGGTTAGGTTTCTACCTCGACTTTTGTATCTCATTGTATTTTTTCCTTTGCCATAGGATCGATCCCATCAGGTTGCGACATAGAACCATCATTGCTGCTTTGGAAGTATCACAAGTTAGTGGTAGAGCTTACCGGAACATGGATGCCCTAGGTATATCCTGGTTGCATTATGGTTTCCATGCTATTTCTAATCACTATAGGCTCGGGAGTCCTTGTTGTTTTTCCTGATTAAGAGTTTGAGCCTCATTTGCATGATTCTTTTTTCTTGACCTCACCCTCGGGACTCCCAAAATACATAACAGGTCTTCTTTTAAGCCCTTTTTAGACCCTCTAAACATGAAAAGATTGTCGAGCGATCTTGTGGCCGTTCACACTCATTAAACTGAAAGTTTAAGTCACATCTGTCTGGCGGTAGTTTACCCATTTTTCAGTCCGGACGGTCAACTGTATGAACAAAGGTATACTCTATGGAACTTCAATTCTCTAGAAGAGTACTCTCAGGTATCATTTTAACCCTTTTTCGGGCCTGAGGGACTAAATTTATGAAAAAGGAACCCCCATAGAGTCCATAGTTAAGCTCTTTTAAGACTCCCTAAAATTGAAAAGATCGTTGAGTGACCTTATTCTTTCACACTCGTTAAAATGGTCTAGAAGAACATTCCTGATGGAGTCCATCATTAAGCTTTTTTCAGACTCCTTAAAAATGAAAAAATGGCTGAGTGATCTTGTCTTTATCACATTCATTAAAATGGTTTTGAATAGATGTCTTGTTGGTTCTAGTTTACCCCTTTTTCGAACCGACTAGACTACCTTCGAAAAAGGTACCCCAATGGAGTCTCCTTTTACATTTTTTTAGACTCTCTAAATATGAAAAACCATCGAGCTTACCTTCTCTGGGCTCGTTAAACTTACATCGAAGGATGTTACCATTGTGTGTTTTGTTAACAGCGTTTGCATACCTGCGTCTTTGGTCTAAATGCCGGCTCCATGTTTCTCCCGACTGAACCATCTGAAGCATACCTTATACGCAAGCCTTGTAGCACTTTGCCTCTATGTCTTAACACCCTTGGCCCTCAGAAGATTTCTCCCAAGTATCATTATTCTAAACATCAGTCTTGTCCTTGAGCCTTGAACTTATATGTTTGTAACACTCGTTCCTCCATTGTAACGTAACATTCATTTATTCTTTTTTCCAAAATAATTGAAAAAAGACAAAAAAAATCAAATGTACCCCAAAAAGAAGAAGGGAAAAGTATTTTCTTTATTGGCAGCACAATAAGTCGCCCTTGGATAAAGCACATCTGTCTGTTTGTTCGTCAAACTACGGGATGTGATACAAACTTAGGAAGCTGTTCTCGCTACATAGAGCCATGTCCTCCTCCGTTTGGTTATTCTTCCAAACATATGGAGAGTTTGCGTTGCCTCCTGCTTCGTAAGCTTATGATTAATGCCATGCTTCTTGAGTGTCATCATTTGTCATGCTGTTGTCCAAGGGAAGCTTTTACCAAGCCTGAGTCGACCCCTCTGTAGTTTGTCTCTTGCCCTCATACCCGACCATCCTGAACGTCCAATCAAGTCTTTGTTTGAAATCAATGAAGCCTTCAGTCTGATCATCAAGATTCTCTATTCCATGATCGACGAGTCGTCGAAGACCTATGGGTAGTGAAGTCATATGCTCATATTACACTCCTACCCGATTTTTGAATATTTTGAAGTTGTTTCTCGAGCTCTGAAGACCTCATCTCCATACATCAGTCCTTATTAGCTTCTACGAAGATGGATACTCTACATGTATATCTTTTTGATTTCGATATGTAGCTCCGCTGTGTATTGTTCGTGGCTACACTTTATATAGTTATATGACATGGATCTACATTGCATTTGATTGGTATCCATGAGTTTATTCTATCTCGAGCATGGGTATGCCCGCCTCGGTGAGACAATTGTTATTTTTTGCAGATGGCGCCTCTCGATTTCTGGTCCTTGGGCTCACTTGTTCGGCACATCAGTAAAGGTTGGTAATGTATTTCAGCCATCAGATGCTCTTCTGACCTCACACATTAGGGGGCATCTGTTATAACCCTAATTTTCACCATACATGCTTACCTGGCATCAGGCCATCTCAGATTCCTTCTTTGCCAAAGCACTGCTGAACAACTCTTCTTAAAAACACTTTTTATAAAGGCCCACGTGCCCTACTCTATTACTGCACGCTCGCTGACCCAAAACAACCCACGTGTACCTACAAAAGCATGAAAAAAGGAAAGTTGCCGACGGAACACACAGCTTTGGGTGAGTTAAAATAAACCTTCTGGTCATGCATGGCCAAGGGTTCGTCCAAATACCTAAATTCTTCTAGCCTATAAAAGAAGGGTTAGGGGTCCCATTTGGAAGAGGAGAATCATAGTAAAGAAACTATACCCAATTTCATATTCCCTTTGTCCCAACCCTTTAGCCTTCCTTGTGCAAAGAGAAAGATAGAGTAAAGAAGTTGGAGGATAGTTGAAGAGGAGCCCGGGACTAGGTTCGTGGAGCAACGGTCGGCTTCATCATTGTAAGTTGATTTTTTTAAGTTAATAATAAAGAGATACTTTTCTCGTCCCACCATATGAGGTTCTTATGATTTGTTGTATACTTGTTTACCGAATCTCTAACCCATTAATCTATATATCGAATGCATGCAGAGTTTTTTGTTTGTTTTGTGTGAATGCAGGTCAGACTTGGGAGGAGAGCTACAATGAAAAAATGATGAAGCGTAAGGAAGGATCTACATCAAACGCCCGTAATAAGGTATGCTCACTTAACTATGTATTTTCTTAAGAATAATGGGGATTAGGTCTGGGACGACGGTAGAAAGTAGAGATCTTTAGGTATTTTCTACATGCATATTTCAACCCTAATTGCTAGTCCGTAGAGGGATTTCCCACTCACAACTGTTTTTGAGTAGCTAAAAACGTTGTTTAGGGCCTAAAAAACGTGCTGCAAAAATATGACTTTCAAACAGTATAAAATGTCGCAGAAATTCACTGGTTTTATGTTGTTGTAGACCATCCAAATGACTTTTCATGCACAAATTTGAACTTTTACACCCATATTTAGCATGCACATCAACAACATAAGGTAACGCATGTTCCTCACACCTATAGCCAATGTGGACCACTTCTCTATCGTGCCAATAACTGGTGCACACTACTTTTGTGTCGCGCACCAATATCCACCACACACAATTTTGGTTCTTGTACTAATACCTGTTGCACACAATTTTTTTGTCGTCGCACGCTAATATTCCAAACACATTGCACTCTACGCGTTGCACCATGTCGAAATTTAGTAAGCCCCCACTGTGCACTAGTACTCCGTGCACACCCTTAATTAAATTGCCGTGTGACAACATATACCCACATTGCACGTGCACCAACAAAATTACTCTACTCTCTGTCAATATTGCGCACACCAAGCGTGCCATTAATATGCGTGCACACATCGCGCACACCAATATTATGAGTGTGCCACTCAATCGGTACCGCGCAATGCTAAATTTAGTGCGCACCCCCGCGCGCCAAAATTTTCTGCGCATTACCACTCATCATCGCGCAAGATCAAAATTAAGTGTGCACACCCAAGCACCAATATTTTCCCGCGCAATGCCACTCTACGCGACACAACGCCAAATTTTAGCGTGCGCACCCACACGCCAATATTTTTCCGCACAACATCAAATTTTAGCGCACACACCCGCACGTCAATATTTTTCCACATATTACAATCTTTTCATTGCACATCATGCATTTTTAGTGTGCCCACCTACACACATTCATTTTTATGCGCATCAATTCCTCGTGAATTCCACTGCAGAAATTGGGGCTTTTGCCTAAATTTTTCCCAATTTTCACCATAGACATTCTACAACTATGAAATTTTTTCAATTTCACCTCGATAACACCAATTCAACCTCTGCAAAAAAAAATCGTTGTTGGTTGACATTTCTGGAACGATTTTTTCCCAAACTCAATTCACGAATTGAGAATTTTAAATCAACTAATCTCACTCCATCTGTCGCGACTTCCCTGTAACTTCAAATTTGACTAATTCCAGGTTTGAATTTTCTAGAACAGATATTAAATCAAGAATATCTCACCACTTGGCCAAATTTCTCAGTTTTCCCATGAATTTAATAACATAAATTGGGGCTTTTGCCCAGTTCCACGCCGTTGCTTCTAAATTTTACAATGGACGCTCTGTAACTTGAAATTTGGCCACTTTGAAATCAGTTCTCTGTGGAATTTCAATTCAACTCAAGTTGCTCTTTCCCGTCTAGGCTTAGTGTTGAAAACTAGAGCTCTGATACCATATCGTAACATCCCCAACATCCAACCGGACTATGTCACGTAAAAAAATTTCGAACTGTATGCAAATTAAAACATATACACATAGAAACTCTTGCAGAACTTTATATATAAAACTTAAAACAGACAAATACATTCTATAACTGCACAGATTTATACATAAATAACAATAAACATATACATGCATCATAGACATGCAATACTCATAAATATAAAGGCAGGTATAAACCACACACAGGAAAAACCCATAAAAATAAACACATAAATAATAATGCAACATATAAATTAACACACAAATGGAACTTATCTTGGTAAGAATATCCCCAACTGCTTGCAGACCTTCCATGAACCTCCGAGCCTTAGACCACACTGCTCATCACTCTCAGCAGTGGGTCACCCCCGAGTTGGGACTAAACTCCATCCGGGTAAAGGGATTCCTAACCAGGCTGATGTATATCAGACAACAGGAAAAACACCGTCACAAGTGCCAACTGAAACTAACATCATACAGTCCCTCATTCCCCACATGCCTGGCCCACCCCAGGAAGTGTGCCCCTTCTCTACTCAACATTCCTTTGGCTGCCCCACTTCCTTTTCGGGCTTCAAAAACATGCCGGACAGGAAGTCTCCGAGCCCTGTAGCTGCAGCTTGGCACCTTCGTGAAATCAATTCCCAAAAATTCTCTCACCTAGAGAGAAATTGTTCACGGGCCTGACAACCCACCTCTTCAATATCCCATGGGCTTAACAACCCCATTCTTCAGCCTAGCTTCTGAGCTAACTAAGTATAAGTATAGGTACAGGTATGGGTATGGTATTGGTTCAAGTACGAATACATGTACATAGAGGTACATAGGACAACTAAATGAGTGAGTGAATGATGATGGAATGAATGGAAAAATGAACTAAGTCCAAACTATATGTATTCATGTTCCCAAATTGACACTTGTCATGTTGGGAGCTACTTTGGCCCACTTTTCCCCATCTTTACAATTTAGGATAAAATAATTATTCATACTTTATATTTTAAGGAATATTAATATAATATNCCATAACTAGTGAAGTTTAGTCCCCCCCACTCTTTTATCGTGGTCGTTCTACACACAGTGATGTATTTTATATTAATGATAAGACATATAAAAAAATAGTCTCACCGACCTTTAGAATCTAGGCTGTCTGGCCTAATTGTTACAGGAAAATTCCCCTACGAACAGGTGAATCCCCTCTTGGGCTCTAGACTCCTAAGACCAAGACAGAAAGGTGCTAATGTTGATCACTAACATCCCTTTAAACCTAGATAAACTAATGTATAGATAAGAGGAAGAAGATGTACCTTTTTTCGATGTTTGCCCTCGTTCCAGTCCGAGTTGAACTCCTATATCCAAGCTCCTCGACAAGTCCTACAAACCAATCAAAGACAAAACATGCTTCCTATTCTACTATGATTAGCTTGAAACCAAATCTATCTATTAAAGACAAGTTCATGTAAATAAACATAATCTTGAAGGAAACAAGCCAAGCACATATATATTAATGAAAACAAAGTAAAGTGCTTACAACTGTAGATGCAGATGCAACAGCCTCACCAAGCTCTCTTTGTCCAAACCCTTTTCCCAAATGATCCACAACAGAATGACTATGCTTCACTGATTATCTTCCTTATGAGATCATAATTTTGATGCCTTCAATGTCTCTCCCTTTCACCATGAATATGCCTCTTTATATAGGCTTGGAGAGGTCTAACCACCTTAGAGATTCTTGGGATAGGTTGAGGATTTTTCTCCATTAGTTGTGGATCCTTCCTAAGATCCATCCTTGAACTCAGATTCGAATCCAACTAACTCTAGAGATGAGGGGGATTTATCTCTGATTTTCCTCAACAATCCAAAATTCCCTCAAACAGGCCAACATTCACTCAAAAAGGGGCACAGAGTGTTGCAACACTCCCCCAAAGGAGGGCAGGGAGCACTGGCACTCACTGACAATGGGTAGGGGAGCGCTGGCCTTCAAAAATGACTTTTGAGTGGTTTTTTCCATGGTAAAAGATTTTTACTCTTTGTTATGTTATTTATCCTTCTTAAACCAACCTTTGAAGGTGTCTTTGAAGTGTCCTTGTGATGTTGTTCAAGACATGACATAGGCAAGATGATTGTATAATGTCTGTGACACTTGTGACACTTATGGCTAAAATACGACACTTGTAACGCTTGTAATGACGACAATAGGTCATCATTGAAATGAGTAATTTTGATGTGTAACACTAATTCAAAACATAATCCTCCTAGCTTATAATAACTAGCTCACCAGCCTATAAAACACAACATATACACAAAGCTCCCTGGCCTCAAAATCACACGCTCTTAAGTTCACTGCGCATGGTATCCTGGAATGTGCATACTTCATCATTTTAGTGTGAAGTAAATGTGCGCACTATTCCACTGAAGGTGTATACAAAAATGATATCAAACAACTCACCATCTTAAGTACATTTGCATTTGCATTTACAATTGGGTTTGGTCTAGGGGTATTACATTATTATTCTAAGATATGATCCATGGAAATCCAATGGAAAGGAAAGGAAATACATGGCAAGGAAAGACATGGAAAACCAAGGCAAGGCTAGACATGGAAAGGCAAGGCATGGCAAGGAAAGGCCCAAGTCTAGGTCTAGGTCTAAGTCAATGAAAGGTAAGGAAAGGAAAATAAATGCAAGTCAAAGAAATGCAAGAAAAGGTAATACAAGGTAGGGAAAGAAAACACATGGCAAGGAAAGGCAAGGAAAGGCAAGGCAATGAAATACATGGCAAGGCAATGCAAGGCAATGCAAGGCAAGGCAAGGCTAGACATGGAAAGGCAAGGCATGTCAATGAAAGGTCTAGGTCTAGGTCTAGGTATAGGTGTAGTTCTAGATCTAGGTCTAGGTCTAGGTCACGGTCCATGTCTAAGGCAAGGAAAGGAAATACAAGGCAAGGAAACTCAAGGCAAGGAAATGCAAGGAAATGCAAGGAAAGGAAATGGAAAGACAAGGTAATGCAATGCAATGTAAGGGAAAATGAGACTAAACATGGCAACGAAAGGCAAGGAAAGACAATATCTAGGTCTAGGTCTCGATCTAGGTCTAGGTCTATGTCATGGTATAGGTATAGGTCATGATCCAGGTCTAAGTCAAGGCAAGGAAAGACAATGCAAGGCAAGAAAATTCAGGGAAAGACAAGGAAATGGCAAGGCAAGGTCTAGGTCTAGGTCTAGGTCTAGTTCTAGGTCTAGGTCATGGTCTAAGTCTAGGTCTAGGTTATGGTCTAGGTCTGAGTCATGGAAAGGCAATGAAAGGTAAGGCAAGGAAAGTAAATGCAAGGAAATGGAAAGGAAAGACAAGGAAATGAAATGCAAGGAAAAGTGAGGCTAGACATGGCAAGACAAGGCATGGGAAGGTAAGGTATAAGGTCTAGGTATATGTATAGGTATAGGTATAGGTCATGGTCTATATCTAGGTCTAGTTCATAGTCTAGGTCTAGGTCTAGGTCTAACTTAAGGGAAGGAAAATAAATGGAAAGGAAATGGAAA
>JASDQU010407059.1:0-10612 GCA_032191745.1 Picea mariana
ATAATTGAAAAGACCAGACAGAGATCTGGACCACATGTTTATGGTATTGTAGGTTCAACACAAATAAATCTCGTTGATCAGTTGTCAAATCAATTGCAACAATTGTCAACACAACAGATAGCGGCCATCCAGACCACTTTTTCGGCTGCTCCCCCTACTCAAACGTCAGATGTACACAGTGTACAATCGACAAACCCGAAGGCCACCCAACAGCTTGATGAAAATAAGAAAAAATCAAAGAAGGGTAAGGGGGATAAGAAACCTACCAATAATGCTGGTGAAGGAAACAATGAAAACAAGAAGTCAAAGTATCTATGTAATCTTTGCAAGGAAGACCATTTGAATCACTAGTTTCCTTTGCTTGCGGAGGCCCAGAAGTTATTGGGATAGAAACAAACTGCCTTGTTAAAGAATCCATTTCTGCATGGGAAAAATTTAGCTCAAGCCTCTTCAAGCGCGGAAGGGGCCGGTCAGGGACCCCCTCTGTCTTCGAGTAATCCTTCATCTGTGAATGTGTACATGATGAAAGGTAGTGTTGACATAACGACTAGGACACGTGACTACAGAATGGAAAACACCTCCAAGAAGGGTAAAGAAGCCAAAATCCCATCTCTTCCTCTCCAGATTGAGAAGACATTGGGAGAAAAAATGACACACATCCCCAAAGCTACGTTCAAGAAAGCTTCCCACAACCCAAACACAAGGGCTCCTAGAACTACTCTGTGGTGGAGGATTTGTCACAAACCCCTTGTGCAATGTCATCTTTGGAAGTCCTCTAGAGATGCCCTTCCCAGAGAAAGGATCTATTAGCTGCCTTAGGATCTGCTGAGACTTGTAATCTGGGAACAATCATGCTTGATACGACCAACTTAAAACCTCATCTTCCTTACCACGTAGCATTTCAGATAGTAGTGGCTTACACCACAAAAAATTTTACTCAGAACATTTCCCACACAGTGGTTGATGAGGATGCCTCGACATGCATGATGTCTTTGGTGTGTTGGAAGGCCATTGGCCAACCCGTTTTGTCTCTGTCACCTACTCTTCTTACCTCTTTCGACGGTCATTCATTTCAACCACATAGAATCATCTCCTCTTTCCTCATGCAATTAGGAGGGAAGACCGTGTGTGTCGAAGTTGAAGTGGTTGATGTGTCTCTCGACTACAATATCTTTTTAGGAAGGAGTTGGACCTATTCTATGCAAGCAGTGGTCGCGACATTTTTCCGGGTCTTGTTGTTTCCACACGAAGTCCAGATCGTGACCATTGATCAATTATCCCTCTCCCGTCTTGACCCTTCATTGGGGGTATCCACGGTCTCAATGATTGATAACCCTCAGCCCAACATTGTCAATGTAGGGGTTGGTTTGTGCCCACCTTTGATGGGTACCTTTGATTACCTGCCTCTGACCGACAATGTCCATTACATGTCGTCTATCCCCGATCATCTCGGGGCTGAAATATTTCAAATCTCGTCATTTCGTATGACTTACTTTAACGATCCATGGACTCTTCCTCCCCATAAGCCACAATGAAAGGGACAGGGCACCATGGCATGGCCATGCCCTTGTCCGTGGCAGAAGTTGCATACTCCATAGTCCAGCAAGCTTCCGCCGACCCTGATCCGACTCCTGCACAGGAGTTAGATCTGATTCTCAAGCCTATATGGGCTTAAGTTTCTCTCACCAATACTAATTCTTTAGACTTATTATTTCCCTCATACGAGTTGATTATTGAGGCAATGACTTGTCTGGACAGACCCTGGGATGATCTTCATCACAGATCTTACTTCCTCCCATAGTTAAGAAGAGTTGAAGTAGGTGAATTCACTCTGACTATGGCTGGAGATAAGCCTTGTCCTATCAATCTTTTGGCTACGCATGCTATTTATGCTAAAATAAATATGGCAACCATTGCTCAAACAATGCCTATCGATATCTCCAGAACCCCTGGTGTTGTGGAAAATATCTTCATCGGAGCGAACTGCTCCCCCGAGGAGATTCGAATATACATAGATTTATTTAAATAATTTTGCGACGTGTTTGCTTGGTCTTACAAGGAAATGCCAGGCATAGATCCAAGAATCATCGAACATGAAATCACAACACATCCTGATTCTAACCCAGTTCGGCAGAAGCTTCACCCAATCAATCCTAGGAAAGCAGTAGCTATTAAGGTTGAAGTAGAGAAAATACTCCAAGATGGTTTCATCTACCCCATCCAATTGACTCAATGGGTGTCAAATATCATTCTAGTCAACAAAAAATAGGGTACGATTCACGTATGTACAGAATTCCACAATTTGAACAAGGCCTGTCCAGAGGATAATTTCCCCATGCCATTTATTGACCTGATAGTCGATGAATGTGCAAGTTGCGAGGCCTTTTCTTTCATGGATGGTTTTTTGGGATACAATCAGATACAGATCAAGCCCAAAGACCAACACAAAACCGCATTCATCTATCCATGGGGTACATTAGCTTATTGGAAGATGCCTTTTGGTCTGAAAAATGTTGGAGCTACGTTTCAGCGGGCCATGTCTTTTTCTTTCCACGATCTAAAACACATAGTTGAGGATTATCTCAATGATTAAGCGTCATGATCTCACAAGAGAGTTGATCATTCCACACATCTTTGACTTATCTTTGAGTGATGTTTCTACTACCAAATTGGCTTGAATCTAAACAAATGCAGTTTTTTCATCACATCAAGTCGTCTGCTTGGTTTCATAGTTTCGACAATAGGGATCATGGTCGATCCTCTAAAGGTTGAGGTGACAGTTCAGTTGCCTACCCTGTGCACAATTCCTCAGCTTCAAAGTTTACAGGGAAAAGTGAACCTTTTACGGTGCTTCATCGCAAACTATGCTGAGATCACAAAGGTTTCATGCATTTATTGAAGAAGGGAATTCCTTTCCATTGGGACGAAGCCACTCAGCACTCTTTCGAAGCATTGAAATGCACCCTCACGTCTACCCCTCTGCTTCGACCACCCAATTATAATAAAGATTTATTATTGTACTTGGTCCCTATAGATTCAACCATCGATATGGTCTTGGTTTAGGAGGATGATTTTCTCTCAAAATATGTGATTTATTAACCTAAGCCGAGGCCTGGTTGGACCAGAACTCAATTATTCCCACATTGAAAAACTTGCATTAGCAACAGTTCATGTTGTCCAACGATTCTGTCATTACAAATTGTTTCACAAGACCACCATCATTGCCATTGTGAATCCATTTGAATACGTGTTGACATGACATGTAATTGGTAGAAATATCAGTAGATGGATAGTTATCCTCTAGGAATTCGACTTGGATTTTGTTTCGGCAAAGTCCAAAAAGTCATTGGTCTTTGCGGAACTCATTTCGAAACTTCTGGTCAAATCAGTTGATGTTATACCTGAAGAGTCACCTATCAAAGGAGACATGTTTCTGATCACATCTACGAACCCCTGGTACGGAGATATACTAGTCTATCTCTAGACTTTGAAGTTCCCTACCTCTGCTTCTTGTGATGAGCATCGCCCTATATGCCATCAGGAAAAAAAATATCTCATACTCAAGGACACTCTGTATCGTCGAGGCGTAGATTGAATCCTCTGCTAGTGTCTCACTCATGAAAAAGTGGAAATCATACTTAATGATTGCCACATTGGAGCATGTGGTGGTCATTTGTCTGGGTTGGAAATATCCCAAAAGATTCTACGAGCCAGTTACTTTTGGTCGACGTTAATCAAATATTGTGTTGAATTGGTCAAGAAGTGCCACATGTGTCAGATCTTCTCTCGGAAGATGAGGGCACACCTCGCTCCCATGTTTCTCGTCATCATAGTTGGTCCCTTCACCAAGTGGGGGATTTATTACACTACATGCAACCATCCTTCCGCAAGGGGGCACCATTATATCATCGTAGCGGTAGACTACTTCATGAAGTAGGTCAAATCTATGCCAACGTTTAAATATGATGACGATACCACAAATATTTTTTTGTTTAATCAGATAATAGAAAGTTTTGACATCCCAAGAGAGATTGTCACTGACCATGGCAGTCACTTTCAGAACAAAATGATGTCTGAGTTAACATCAAAGCTTGGGTTGAGGACAAAAAATCCATCACCCTACTACCCACAAGCGAATGGTTAGGTGGAAGCGGTGAATAAATCCCTTAAGACTATTTTACAGCGAATGATCAATTTGTCCAAGTCAAATTGGCATTTGATGTTGTACTTAGCATTATGGACCTACCAAACATTTGTTAAGAATGCAACCGGTTTCTCACCTTTTCAACTCGTTTATGCCCTGGAAGTAGTCTTAGTAGTATAGTTATTTCTAGAAACTTCATCGCTTGAAGAGCGTTTATTATATCTTGAGTAGCTCGATGAGAAGCGTCGGGATGCAGCCTTGGCTAACGAGGCTCACAAAAAAAATTCAAGTGTTAGTATGATCGGTCTATCCGTCCTCGGATTTTCTCTGAAGACGACCTTTTCCTAGTCTATGATCAAGATAAGGACCCCCTGGGGGCAGGCATGTTCAAACCCATTTGGTTTAGATATTTCATCGTGAAGGAGGTTCTAAAGAAGGGCACTTATCATTAGGTGGACTTTGAGGGAAATTCTTCGGTGGAGCCTAGAAATGGGCTCTACCTCAAGAAGTATTACTCATAGGTGGGTCGCCTTGGGTGACTTCTTGTAACATATGTATAGCCTTATACATTTTATTTTTAGATTTTGTCTTTTTGGTTGTATGGACATGTCATTTTTTATGTCATATTTTTCACTGTGGTAGATGTCAAGTGAATCAGAGGTGTTCATTGGGTTTGCGGATGACGCTAGCCAACACACTCGGAGGCTTGCTTCTGCAACTTAGGTGATTTTCACACCTCAGGTCCAGTTGCTATATTTAGGAGGTATCTGTTTAGGTGACACGACAAACAATGTCACTGAATACAACGTAGTCTTAGAGTTTCTTCATGATTATTTTTTGCATGGTATCTCTCACCTCCGGGTCTACTTAGATGCTCAGTTGGTTGTGTCTCAGTTAAATGCGGTTTACCGCGTTTACGATCCTACACTACACCGACAGTTCCTTAGGGTACGTCTCTTAGAATGAAGCTTTGATTACATTACGTATATCCATGTTCCTAGGAGACTAAATCAAATCACAGATACTCTAGCTAATCATGTATTAGATTGGCATATTTCATACATGTAAGAAAAAGCACACACACGCACATGTAAATACATTTGTAAAATAGATGTAATCCATAAGACATAAAAATATGAAAAATATCCATATATATATCAAAAAATATCAGAGTATATGGGTGGGCACAAGTGCCTCAAAAACATGTCCAGTCAGAGTCATGGGGCTTATGCCCTAAAAGATATACAAAAAATGCTCTCAGAACGTAAGTAGTCTAGCCTAGCTAAGGGCGGGGCCTGTTGGCCCTACCATAGTGAAAAACAACATTTGTCAAATGCCGAAAGAGATGGACCTAGGTTCGTGGCACCCCAACTATGTGAGGTTGCATCAATGGTGGGAGATCCTCGATCTTTACCATAGGGACTGTACGAGTGAGCATTGTAAGGTTTTGATCTACCCATCTCAATACTCTCACAGCCTTTCCGGCTGGAGGCCCCCCTACTATTGTTGTTGGTTCGACGGCTACAGCGGGTCCTGCCTCTGGTCGAGGACGCTACCTAGTCCTCGAGAAGTCTGATGGATGCATTGGTCCTACATATGTACATAATAGATACGTAAGTGTCAGATACTCTCGTATATAAAAAAAAATGATATATATAAAAGGACATAAAAATTAAATAACTTTGAAAAGAAAACTTACCCATCTCTCCTCGTTCCGCTTTGAGAGGTACATGCATGTCAGGATCTCTAGAAAAAATGATTCTGACATAGGTCTAGTCCTCTATTGTCGGAATCTGTCATGACCACCAGTCAAAAAACTTGTCATCAAAAGCCTCGATGGTCCTCCCTCACCCCCTGTCATGGCAACAACACCGTCCATCTTCATAGCGCTAGGAGAGAGGCCTCATGCCCTCATATAGTCTCTCGAGGATTGAGACTGGGTACCCTCTTGATGAAAAAGGAACAAAAAATAGACCCAAAACCAAAGTTATGGTGCTCCCATATATGATACTCTATTAGTTGTCTCTTAATGCAATCTAGCATGGTGGTACTCCAATAAAAAATCTGTGCATTTAAGCACTGTACTGCACAATGCATGTGTGCCCGGGAAGCCTGATGTAAAGTTGTGGATCTAGTGATCTGCCCAATAAGTAGAACTATCACTTTGAGTGATAGGTTGATCTTATGTATAGGCACCTGAGAACCTACTTTCTCAGTACCATCCTCGCAATGGATTCCAATCAACTCCTCGATGTTATGCGGACCGGGGGGAAAAGTACACAAGTTGATTGGGTCCCCTCTCCTCAAGAGACCAGTCAGGAAGTAAATATCTTTAGTCTTTGGAGTCAACGACTGCCCTTCAAGCATGAATGCCTTTGCATCATGATGCTAGTAATCTATCAATGCATTTAGAAACCTGGTTTGTGCCCTCATAAACGGACACTGAAAGAACTTTAACAACCCGCATTGTGACAAAACAACAATAGCAGCAGGGTCTTCGGAGACCAAAAAATCAATGTCCTCATGCTCCCTCTCTCTCCAATGCACATACATCCTGCAAAATGACAAGTGGATGGAGAGTTACTCTTGTTTTGTTTTTTTTTTAACTTAATTGAGCATCTACGCGAGCTGTCTTGAGGACAGTCGCATGTGCATGTGGAAAATTTATCTTATGCCCATGTGTACATGCGGGTTGTTCTTGGACAACTTGCGTACACATAGGGATGACCTTTTTAAAGGTTAGCGCCCCCCCAAAAAAAAAAAAAAAATACAAAAATGAAAGATGGAAATGAAAGAGAGGTTAGTGTGTACTTACTTGGCCCAAACAGAAGTTCATTTCGTCCACTGAAGCTCCTAGAATCAACTATTTTGAAAAAGGGATGTTTTTTGACTTTTGGTCAATTCTCAATTTATAATGATGATAATGAGCTGCCAACTTTCTATTTAGAGACTTTTTGGCCCCTTTTTGTCATTTTTTGGACCCTCTTGTCATTTTTTCTAGCTTGAAAATTGTTCAGTATGGTTCTTGAGTTTCTTGGGGGATGTTACGATATATGTTACTTTGGGTATTGGGAAGTTTTTCGAGAGTTGGGTCAGTTTTAAAGGTCTTTTGGTAAAAAGTCATTTTTCCAACTTTGTGCATATAAGTTAGGATTCCACCTCCACTTGTTGCACCTTGTTGTCTTTTTCGCTTTGCCATAGGATCGATCCCATGGAATTGTGACACAGAACCCTCACTCCTACTCTAGAAGTGTCAAATTTAGTGGTAGATCTTACCTTCACATGGATTCCCTAGGTAGATCCTGGTTGCATTTTGGTGTCCATGCCATCACTAATGATTTTAGGCTCGAGAGTCCTTATTAGTTTTTCCTAATTACGAGTTTGAGCCTCATTTGCATGATTCATTATCACTCTTGACCTCACCCTCAAGACTTCCAAAACACAATGGGTCTTCTTTTAAGCCCTTTCAGATCCTCTAAACATGAAAATATTGTTGAGAGATCTTGTTTCCCTTCACGCTCACTAAAGTGAAATTTGAAGGCACGTCTTTCCGACTGTAGTTTACCCCTTTTTCGGTATAGATGGTCAAAAGTATGAACAAAGGTATACTCTAAGAGACCTGGTTCTCTAGAAGAGTAGTCTTAGGTATAATTTTACCCCTTTTTCGGGCCTAAGGGACTAAATTTACGAAAAAGGAACCCCCACAAAATCCATCGTTAAGCTCTTTTTCAGACTCCCTAAAAGTGAAAATATGGTCGAGTGACGTGGTTTCTTCACACTTGTTAAATTGGTCCAGAAGAACATCCCTTATGGAGTCCATAGTTAATCTCTTTTCAAACTTCTTAAATATGAAAATATTGTCGAGTGATCTTGTCTTTGTCACACTAGTAAAACTGATTTTGAATAGACATCTGTTCGATGCTAGTTTATCCCTTTTTCGAGCCGACTAGACTACCTTCGAAAAAGTTACGCCAGTGGAGCCTTCTTTTACGTTTTTTCAGACTCTCTAAAAATGAAAAACCACCGAGCTTACCTTCTCTAGGCTCGTTAAAATTACATCAAAGGATGTTATCATTGTGTCTTATTAATCACATTTTCATTCCTGCATCTTTGGCCTAAGGTCGTCTCCATGTTTCTCTCAACTAAACCATCTGAAGAATGCCTTATACACAAGCCTTGTAGCACTTTGCCTCTATGTCTTGACACCTTGACCCATGGTGGATTTTTCTCGAGTGTCCTTTTCCTGCATATGTCCCCTTGATCTAAGCATCAATGTGTTCCTTGTGCTTGGAACTAGTATGTATACGACACTCGATCCTCCTTTGTAATGTAGCATTCTTTATTCTTTTTCAATCTTCCTAAAATTATTGAAAAAGACAAAAAAAATCAAATATACCCCAAAAAGAGGAAGGGAAAAGTATTTTGTTTTTGTTGACAACACAATGAGTCACCCTTGGACAAAGAACATCCTTTCGTTTGGTCGTCAAGCCCTAGGATTCAATATGACCTTCGGAAGTTGTTCTCGCTACAAAGAGTTGTGTCCTCCTCTATTTGGTTACCCTTCCAAACATATGGAGAGTTCACATTGCCTCCTGCATCATGAACTTATGTCGATTCCATGCTGCCTGAGTCTCATCTTTTGTCATGCTTTTGTCCAAGGGAAGTCTTATTAAACTTGAGTCATCCCTTCTACAATTTGTCTCTTGTCCTCATGCCTGGCCACCCCAAAAGACCAATCAAGTCCTTGTTCAAAATCAATGAAGTTCTCTGCACTAATCACCAAGATCCTCTTGTTTGTTCCCGACGAGCCATTGAAGACCTCTGGGTAGTGAATTTATACACTAATATTACACTCATACCCGAGTTTTGAATATTTTGAAGTTTTTGCTTGAGCTCTGAAGACCTCATATCCAGCCATCAGACATCATTGGCTTCTTGAAGATGGATACCATACATGTATGTATTTTGATTTTGATATGTAGATCCGCTATGTACTCCTCGCAGCTAGACTTTATATAGTTATGTGACATGGATCTACAGTGTATTTGATTGGCATCCATGATTTTATTTCATCTCGAGCATGGGTATGCCCACCTCAGTGAGACAAATTGTTATTTTTTGTAGATGGTACCTCTTGAACTCTGGTTCCTGTGCTCACTCGCTTCATACATCGATGAATATTTGTAATGTATTTCAGCCATCAGATGCTCTTCTAACCTCACACATTAGCGGGCATCTGTTATAACCCTAAATTGCACCAGACATGCATACCTGACATCAGGCCATCTAACTTGCTATCTTTTCCAAGCCATCACTAAACAAGCTCTTCAAAAAACCATTTCTTTGAAGGTGTACTCGCCCTGCACCACTATTGCCCACATACACACGCCTGTTGCCCCACTACAACCCACGTACACTCACAAAATATCATGAAAAATGGAAAATTACATAGGATACTCATTTCCGGGCCATTACTTAACCATTTGACTTCTCGTAGCCAGTCACCCCAACCGTTACTATCTCTTTTGGCCTATAAAAGAAGGGTTTGGGGTCCCATTGCAAGGGGAAGCATGAGAGAAAAGAAAATATACCCATTTTATCAATCCCCCTTTGCCCCAATTGAAAATCCCTTTCCATTTCCCTAAGAGAGGACTAAAGAGGAGAATAAGGCATGGAAGCAGTTGGTGCACGGTAAAGAGGATCCCAGGACCAAGTTCGAGGAGCAGTGTCTGTCTCATGTTTTAAGTGACTTTTTGTGAGATTAATATAAAGAAGTACTTTTCTGTCCCGCCAAATGATGTCTTAAATATTTATGATTTGCTTACATTTATTTTTTATGATGTCTAACCCACTAATCCATTTATAGAATGCATGCTTGTAGTTTCTTGTTTGTCTTTTGATGAATGCAGGTCAGCCTTGGGAGAATATTTGCAGTCAGGAAACAACCAAGCGCAAAGGGATCGACATCGGACGCAGAGTTTAAGGTAGGCCTACCAGATCCCTCTCTCTTGTCTTTTATGTATGATTGTGGGGTTATGTTGGGATAGTGATTAAAAGTTGGAGACCTTAGATGATTATCTCTGCCTACACTTTAGACCCTTGGTGTAGTTCGTAGAGGGGTTTTCTCGCTATAGCAGGCAATGCGACGATGAATAGAATTATGGGTGCTTCCACTATGAACAAGGATGATGACCTTCCAATTCTTAATGTAAAAAATTCACTTGAGGGTTTGGGGAGTAGAGAATCCAGTGAGATAATTCAAGGAAATGACAGGTTCAATGTCTGAAGGGTCAGAAGGTGGAGTCATGTCAGTGGGTTCAGGTGAATTGGCCATAGGGTGAGCCTCACCATATTCTTCAGAAACATCCTCAGATATGAACATAAAAATATTTTGTTCCTTACACTTGTTCCCAAGAAAATATTTGTCATCATAATTATAAAAAAGGCCCTTGAGTTGGCTTTCATCCA
>JASDQU010407061.1:0-10612 GCA_032191745.1 Picea mariana
TTGTTTATGATACAGGTTGATTACAGGTTGAGGTACAGGTTGATGCATGGTCGATGCATGGTTCAGATTTATTGGTACAAGTTTACAGCGGTATATCTCACACTGATAGTGTGAAAGTGGTTCCATCATTCTACTTCTACTTCAGGATGGAAGGACGAGGCAAGGACAGGTGGTTGTAGCCACCTTCCGATTGTAGTTGGAGAACATTGGGGGTCATAGCCTCCTTCTAGTTGTAGCCAGAGAATTGGGGAGTTGGAGATTCCCTCAGGTTGTAGCTGAGAAACTAGGGGGTTGGATCCTCCTTCCAGTTGCAACTAGAAAACAAAGGAAGTTGGTGCTTCCAATGAATGTAATTTTTAAGAGATATAAGAAAAAGCATTCCGTGGTTTTCTCCCAATTTGGGTTTCCACGTAAAACACTGGTGTACTGTGTATATGTGTGATTGTTTATTTCTTACTGCTCATTATTGGATAATATTTCTACATTGACATAATATTTGAAGAAAAAAGATTATATTTACGCTATTACTGATTCACCACCGCTCTGCATACGTCCGAGAAAAATCATTACAATGAGGCTCCATAGGCCTTTTAAACATTACTCATGAATGCCAAAACCCTAGAAATCCAAAAAGCTAACCCTAGGAGATGAAACGCCAAAATTTGTGTGGGCCTTGATGGGTAAATTGGTACCTCAAATTCCTGGGGTTGTAACTTTTGCATACTACCTCTGTTTTAGGTGTGCGATATACTGTTGGAAAGGTATTTTAGAGAACTACATGGTATGCCATACAAACGCAAATTTGTTTACAATTTGATTGTGGCAATCCAAAAAAACATTGTTTAGGGCCCCAAAACGGCCCTAGAAGTACAAAAGGATGTGTTGATATGAAAACTTCCAAAATAATATAGTTGTATTAGGTGGGCAGCCACCAATATCCACCTGGAAGCTGTGTAGGGCTTCAGACATCCCCGAAAGTGTAGAACCAACAATTGCAAAGAATTACAGAAGAATGTGTTGAACTAAAAATTGTCAAGAGGAGCCAGTTGGAATAGGTGGGTGGCCACCAATATCCATCTGGATCACTTTTCCGAGGAAGTATTTAGCATGTAGAACTCTAGGCCAGAGCTCATTTCCTTTGATCAAACTCCAAACATTTTTTGTGGCAAGATATTGGGAAAAGAGATGTATATTTTTCCAACCCTATCCCCCTAGGTCTTTTGGAGTGGCTAGTTTTTTCCAAGAGGAAAGAACAATTGATTTGTTTTCCTTGGATCCTAACCAAAAAAATTGAAAGGAGAGTTGTCATATTTGGTTGAGAATTTCTTTGGGAACCCATGTGAGGGTGAACCAATACATTGGGGTTGCTTCGAGGACTGATTTGAGAAGAACCATCATGTTGACACGACAAAGCCATCTATTACACCAATAATTTATTTTCTTTTCAATCTTTTCCACTAACCAGAGCCAATCTCTTTTGACATAACCATTTGTTTTTAGGTGAAAACCAAGGTACTTGAAACCTAAGTCTTGGCATGGGGGGTGCATATCAAGGATCTGAGCAATGTGTTGGTGTTTGAGATCCAACATTCCCAAGGTGAAAAAAGAGGATTTCTCCTTATTGATTTGCATTTTAGTTTCTTTGCAAAAAAGATTGAGCAAGGATCTTAGATGCTCTAGAAACCACATTCTTCCTTGATAGAAAATGAGAATATTGTCTACAAATAGAAGAAGGGTTAGTGAGAAAATGGGTCTTACCGGTATGCCTTTGAAGTTCCCAGATTCCACTACTTGATGAATCATCCTACTAATCCCTTCCGCCACTAGAAGGAAGAAAAGGGAAGAGTGGGGGCACCCTTGCTGAATTCCTCTTTCAAGCTTGAAGAAAGGGGTAGCTGAGTCATTGATAAAAATGGAAAAATAGAAAGTGTTGATGGAACTCATAATCCTAGAGACAAAAGAGTGATTAAAACCCATTTGAATGAGAAAAAGTATGATGTAGAGTCAGCTAACCCTATCAAAGGATTTTGAGAGGTCAACCTTAAGTGTAACCTCTCTTTTTTTGGCTGTGTGAATAGAGTGCATCCCCTCCTAGGAAAGTCCAATGGATTCATGTATTTGACGACCTTTTTAGGTAGCTAAATTGATCTAGAGAAATATGTTCTGACAGGAAGTCAAGAATTTTGCACGCGATAATAGGGAGAAACTGATCAAAGGAGTGAGGGTTGTATTCTTTTGTAATTAGAGAAATGAAGGTCGATTTGAAGGCTGGAAGGATTCACCCAGAGGATCTGGAATACTCAACCACTCCTAGTAAATCCTTCCCAATAAAATCGAAACATTCCAAGTAAAATTCAATTGGCAGACCATCTAGAACTAGACTCTTGTCCTTTGAAAGCTTTGAGGAGTAGCTTGTATATATTCCTTTATGATTTCAGCCATTAGTTTATCATTTTCTTCATGGTATATGAACCCTGGAAAGAGATAGGAAACCAAGAATAATACATTAATTGAGGAACGATTTTCTTCTTTGAAGAGGGATTGAAAGTGTAGTGTCTTAGTTGCGGAAATGTATTCAAAGGAGGATGTTAGGGAGGCATTTGATCTATAAATGGACCAGCTGGTATTGATTAACTTAGTTTGATTGGAAAATTTCTAGAAAGACTTTTTGTTTTCATTCCTTGCCTAGAGCCATAGAGCTATACTCTTGAGCCTCCATTCCTTCTCTCTATCAAGGAGGATTTTTCGTTGTTCATGTTGCAGGAGCTTGAGATATTCCTATTGGTGGTATGAAGAAGGGGAGGAGGGTTTAGTTCCATACCATGACTAGATTTTTCTTTCTAACTCTTTTGGTGATTTTGAGCCTTTTTTGTGTTTTTTCTTTTCCCCGTGTTTTCATTGATTTTTTAACCCTCTTAAGATTTTCTAGAAGTTGAAGGGGGGGATTCAAGTAGAGTGGGGTTGTATGGGACCCAAGAATCCTTTAGAAGGGAGATGAAAGAGGGATCATCTAGCCAAGATGAATTTAGTTTGAAAGGAGTTGGAGTTTTTGGGGAGGATGGAGCTAATTCAAATAGAATGGGGCTATTATTTGAGTCCACCCCCATGTATACCAATTGACAAAGCTTGAGATTCATGTCTAGAAGAGATTCAAAGATGAAGAAGCAATCTGGTCTCTTGAAAATGTGGTTCCCACTTGTCCTCATGTTTCTCCATGTGGGAAAAACATTTGGGGGATGGAGATCCACCAGACCTGCCTCCTCCAGGGCTGCGATAAGGAACTCAACTAAATTTTCCAATTGTGTCATTGAACCCCAAATTTCACTGGCTCCCAGAGTGAAATTGAGATCCCCCCTAATCAAAGAAAGACTAGATTTTAAGAGGGACAAACAATGAGTTCTATCCCAAAATATTTTTCAGTCTCCAGAATAGGGCCCATAGATATTTGAAACTTGCAACTCCAAACCTAGTTCTAAGGAGAAGAAGACCACCCCCATGAACGACCTTATGCTCACAAATTCACAAGATTGAGAGAATTTGTGTGCCATCCAATGATAAGACCCCCAGAGTGACCAATAACATCAGTAACAGAAAAATCCCATCCCAATAGGGAGAAATATAAGGTAAGCATTGCTTTCTCCCCTTCCATCATTGTTTCTTGAAGTAAAAGAAAAGAGGGTTGGAGCAAGTCAACCAATCACTTTATGGCCAATTTTTTTGAGGGTTTGGATATACCCCTGCAATTAAAGGAGAGAATAATCATAGTAGGGAGGCCACATGGGCATTTTATCTAAGGGCCCCAAAAGAGACTGTTGTTTTCCAGAACGAACCTCAATGTTTTTTTTTCTTTTGGGTGAGGGAAATAAATGACTTTCATCCTCACTAATTCAGTTTTTTATCCAAAACTGAATGATAACCAAGTCGCCCTTCCACACTAGTCAGGAGGGAGGGAGTTGATTTGAGTTTAGATTGCAAGTTGTATTTGGAAGGACCTGGAAGGGAAGGAGAGAAGGGAGGATTTTTCGAGAGGGGAGGGGAGGGAAGAGATGGGGTCTTGGGCGGAGGGGAGGGAGACCGAGAGCATGAGGGAATATGGATGAGAGGAGGAGTCTATAGTCCAGAGAGACTGTAAATACCACATATGAAGTCTGGGGCTTGGCCAGGAGGGAAATTTGGGAGTGATGAGGGGAGGGATCCATACTTGAGCAAGACAATAGAAGGACATGAGTAAAATCAAAGAGCGAGTTAGACTTACCCAAGGAAATACCTGCTCCAACTTCTGATGAAGGAGAAATTTTAATATCTCGATTGGCATTGTCCCTTCCGATATCCACTATTTGATTTTCTTGAGAAGAAGGATAATTTCTCTCATCTAGGGAAGAAGTTGATTTAGAGGGGCTTACTTGAGTGGAGATGTTAGAGTTTCTGACCCATATTTTCTTCTTTTGGGCTCTTCTACATTCCTTATATAGATGACCATAAGTGTGACATTTCCCACAGTGGAAGGGATTTCCTTCGTAATCTAAGCTTTGATGAAAAGTGTTTTGATCCAATTGGATAGAGATAGAATCCGCTAAACCTTATGAGAGTTTGAGTCCCACAAGGATGTGAGCCATTCCCATGTAACCTAAAGACTTATATGAGGAGTCTGCTTCATAGAAAAATACTAGAGCGTTACCAATTTCTTTGAATATTTCTTTCGACCAGAGAATGAGTGGTAAACCTGGAAGGCAAACCCAGACTGGGGTAATGACCAGTTTTTCGGTACTGGCGTCAAAATCCACTGATCAATTTTTGAGAAATAGGGCCTGGGAGCCCCAGCTCCCGCAAGAAAGTAAGAGCTTATCTACATGTGGGCCAACATTTGTCTAGGGTTAGGCATTTTGGCTCATAACCTAGAATATGAAAGAAATGGGCCCGATTCCAGCGCTTCATTGCATCCTCAATCATCCTCCTACTATAAAAACGTCCTACCAATGACACACTCTCCATGTAAGTAATTTCATTTAGCTTCGCACCGTCACCAAGGACCAAGCTCACTTCCTCAACTTTTCTTTTGACACATTTTCGACTTGTTTGAATATATGCCACAGCTCCATAATTTGGGTTCATTGAGGAGAGTGAAGGGTTAGGGTTCTTCATGCAACCACTCATGAGATATGTGTCCAAAAAATGTCTGAAAAACCATTTTCTTCACGGTTCTATGGGCTTCCTTCGAGAGAAAGAGAAGTTAAAAGCACTAAAATTACCAACTCATGAGAAGCGAAATTATCATTATGGAGGGGGGAGGGATGAGGGAAGTGAGGGGAGGGGATAGTACAGGAAGAGGGGGGTTCCAGGGCCAACTTGACCTAGATGGGACAAGAGTCTGGAGAGGACAAATGGCGGTCGACTTCACATGAGTTTTGAGTTGTCTGGGAGGGGTTCAAAGCCAACACTGGGGCAACAATACCACGTGGAAGCTGGAGAAGCTCGTTAAAAAAAGAGTGGGGGTCATAAAACCTAGAAGAGGGAGAAGGAGGACGTGTGCAACTCCAGTCCATTACTGAGACCCATATTTGTTTTTCGGTCAGCAGGTTGTCAGAAAACATGCATCCATGTGCAAGCACACTATTACCGCATGAAAAAAAGAGGCCCAGAGGGGCATAGAGCCAGCAGAGGCAATGATCGAGAGAGGGTTCCCTAGATAGAGTGAGGCCTACGGAAACCCTAAAGACAGAGCTCTTGAATGACTCATCATCAAAACCTATAAAACATCCAAACTAAGAAACAATAGAAGATCAATACGAGAACCATTAGAAAAAATAGAAGGCAAAGGATAAGTTGAACTCCTACTAGTGGTTTCTCTTCAAATACAACATCATTTCCAACGATTCTCTCTTTAGCATATACACCAAGCAAGAGGAATGCCAATAACTCCTCACTATAACCATTAAATATATCTCAGTGACTCTTTCGTTCTAATTTCTTCATTTCCTCATCCAAAATAAGAGCCCACATCCAAATATTGTGAAGTGAACAACATTTTACTTATGACCATTCTTAACTTCTTTATGTGTCACACTCTTAGTATCACTCCTAGGTATGTGATCCACACCACCATCTTGACCCAAAATTTATAGTCCATCCCCTTTCATTCAATGAACCAAATAAACCAAATAGTAAAGGAAAAATATGTAAAATAAATAAATATTTTCCAAACAGAAAAATAATAAAAAATATGATACTAAACAATGGCGTTGTTTAGTTGTTCTATGAAATGATTTTTTTCGTCGGAATCAGATGATATAAATTTACACGAATCACTATTTTTTGTTATTCAAAATCCATTTTTGAATGCATAAATGGATTCAACATACTGAAAAACCCGTGGGAAACTTGGATTATACAAAAATAATTACTCAAATCTACGAATCTAACAATTTCTAGCCGAATTTCAGACAAATATCCCTGAAAAAAATCGTAATTTCGTAAAACGTTTAACTTTCGTCTGATTTCGATGAAAAAATCCATTTCATAGAACAACTAAAAACCACATTCCAAACCATGTCATGTTTTTCATTATTTACACGAATGTTTTTTTTGGATTCCTACTATCTTGAAACATTGTAAATGGACTACTAGTGTGGGAAGGATGGTTTGGATGTGCAATTTTATTTGTATTATATGATTTTTCTAACAATGCATGTATTCATGTAGTTGAGGTGAAGATGTCTATGTATTCTTGATATGTAAACTACCATGGATGTTCCACTAGAATAATTTGTAACAACATATCTTACAATATTGTGCAGTCTCTTATTATGAAACATTTTACTTTAGATTTTAGATTTAATATTACTAGCTTAGTGCACAAAATACTTAAATAAAATGAAATTGAAATGCAAGAAGCTATGCAAATAACACACCATCCACACAATGAACACAATATGTACCTGAGAAAACCCAATATGGGAAAACCCAACTAGAAGGTGAGGCCTATGGATTTCTCTTCTCTTCTCAATTATGAAATGAAAATACAAAGAAAGTTCATTCACTATGGAGTTTCCACAGGAATTGTGGCCTATATCGTTGCTACATGATCTATTTCTTTTGTTTTTCTTTAGTGTCCCACTCTCAATGATTTTTCTCTACCATGGAACAATACCCAATGCAATAAGAATGGAACCACTTCTTATCCTAATGGCTTGGAATTTAACATGGCCTAATAAACATCTAGGGTTAGGATTAGGGGTTTTTCATGCCCCAACTCCCAATTAGGGTTAGGGTTTTGGAACTTCTATAATTTTCTTGAAAGTACACATGTGACAACTCCACATGTGTGAGTAATGGAAGTTGATGTGGCATCCTTTTGGTATCATGGTGGCAAACAAGATAGGTCAAATTGTGGGAAGCATAACTTCCTTATACAAACTCCAATTGAAATGATCTTTGTGCCATTTGAAATCTTTTGACATGTAGAAAAAATATGTGAGGCTAGAAATCTTCTCACAACATTCTAAAGCCAAAAACAGCTGTTTAATGCCTCAAACAAGCTCCAAAATTTTTGGACCACAAATCACCAGATAGTTCTTGCCCTTAAAATGGGCCCTAGTAAACAATAGTTTCAATTTTTCCACCTAAAAAGTGCCCAAGTAAATGACACATTATATAATGATCCTTTTTAGATCATACCTCTCCATCTAGGGAGGCTTTTGATCCCCAAAATCTTTTTCTTATGAAGGTGAGTACATTTTTCCTTTACCTTCTCCTTGGAGTACCATTTGGCCTATCTTGGAAGTTCTCCTTTCAACCCAACTTATTAGAGTTCATGCCAACCCCATTTGGTTGTTCTAGACTTCTTCTACAAAATTATATCTTCTACCATCTATACTTGAGATTTTGGTGTAAGTCATCATTTGAGCTTCTAGCGTTAAGTCCTCTATGGTGGGTAATACTTGCTCATCGGTTTCTTGGTCCAACATGGAAGGCTTATAGAGCTTTACATTTTCAACACTTAGTACTGAGTAAATGCGTATATATGAGGGTAGACTAAGCATGTAGGCACTATCACCCACCTTCTACAACACTTCAAAAGGAAAATACCATAGAGCCTTGATCCTCTTACCAGGACCCTACAACCTTTATTTGTTTAGATGTAACCAAACTCTGTATTCCACCTTGAATGTTTTATCAATTCTATGTTGATCATGCTAGACCTTGTACTTTTCTCGTGACTTATCCAATGTCTCCTATACCTATAAATGAATCTTCATGATCTTATCAATGAATTTTTCAACCTTCAATGTTTCTATTGTGGTGTCTTCAACTACTCCTCTTTTCTATCCATATACAACATCTAGGGAAAAGATGGAAAATACCCAAATAAATTTTCAAAAGGGGACTTACTAGTAGAAGTATGGACTTCTCTATTATAAGAGTGATTAATATAAATCAAGTTTGCATCCCAAGTCCTTGAATGCTTTTGATTTTAACCACTCAAAATATGGATCGATGTCATGCTCACTAATTCTACCTGCCCATGTTAGATACATTTCGAGGTAAAAATTGAGCCTCAAAACAAAAATTGGGATATCAACATAAGCTTTAAAAGAACCAATATGATTCAAGATGATTACGTCAACCATAAATTTAAATGGTTTTGGAGGGAAATAAAGAAAACCACCTTTTTTAATCATGTTTTCGACTTATCTCCTTATATGTGTAATCAAATTTCAAGTGTAAGAAATCGTTGGATGCATAATTAAATTGTACATCCAACAATTACCCACTTTGCATACTTTTGATAGACCCATATTGAGATATACTATAAATACATGAAAATTTTGTTTCTTTGTAATAAAGAGATAAGACGAAAAGACGATTAAAAAATTAGTTTTCTTTCTTTCCCTTTGAAAATTCATAACTCTTATTTTATTATTTTAACTATTATTTTATTATTTTCCTTAGGAGGCCATTTTAGAACTCAAAGTTTCTCTACATATGAAGGCTATTAAAAAAGAGATATGGATATAGTCATGCATGATGCTGAAAGCAGTGAGAAGAAAGGACATCCAAAAACTATAACATATCTTTCTCCTCCTACACATTTGACACTAGTAACTGTTTGTTATTTCAAAGGGTTATCAAAGCATGGACCTCCTCTTCCAAATCATCCTAGAACGCCCCTTGAGACCACTATAAATTCACTTTTTTATGCTTTTCTGATAACTGACCTTGAATGCAAATTTTGACAAGAGATCAAGAAAACCTTGAATGCATGGGAAGGTTGGGTAAAGACTCAACAATCTTTGTCCCATAATAGATATTAGAACAATAGGTAGTTCTAAGATTAACTTGGCGATTTTTTGGCCACATAACCAACTAGTGGTTTAATTTTGGATATTTGGGTAGATTGCCTATACTAATGAGTGCTCATCTTCTTTAGGATCTTATCAATGTATTTAGAAGTGAGCTCAATGGAACAAAAGTTGAAGATAAATCTCACATTGATAACATGTTTCTTACTCAGTGATTATGCAATTTGCAATTTAGAGAAGAATATAAATGCATAATGCAAGATTTGTTGTATCAAACTGAACATCCTTCTGACTATGTGTATATTAAATATTATTTGAGATCTTAGCCCTATCCCATTCCAAATATTATAGAAGCAAGGTTGGAACAAAAAGGCCTTCACATCGGTAGCATGTCTCTTATTGTTGTACATTTAGAAAAAAAAAACAATTGCAAGAGAAGTGTAAATATCATAAGAATATAAATGCATAATGCAAGATTTGTTGTATCCAACTGAACATCCTTTTGACTATGTGTATATTAAATATTATTTGAGATCTTATACCTATCCCATTCCAAATATTATAGAAGCAAGGTTGGAACAAAAATGCCTTCACATTGGTAGCATGTCTCTTATTGTTGTACATTTAGAAAAAAAAAAAAAAAACAATTGCAAGAGAGGTGTAAATATCATAGACTATAAAAAGTCTTGAAAAAGAAAAAAAAATGGTTTACCCTTCTCTGTAAAACTATGTCAAAATTCTATAACTTTGGTTTCCATCCATAGTCCAAGTCCCCAAAGAAGAACGGTTATAAAGATTGCCATTGTGGTAAACCTTTTTAGAAAAGAAGATCATTTTCTAAAAGAAGTTGTGGTTTATTTTGAAATATATCTTCACCACACAAGAAAAGTCGTTGTTTTATTTGTAAAAAAAATGGGCAATCGAAAAATAAGTGTCCAAATAAGAAGAATTCAACCAAATCCATGCATCTGGTGGATTAATTTGTCAAATCCATTTTCCAAGAAGAATGTATAGGCCCCACATTTTGGGATTTCATTCTTAGTTCTAATATTTTTGATGATATTCATGCTCATAGTGATTCCCCTATATATTTTGATGTATAGATCAATGAATTAGATATCATTTCCTCCTCTGATAGTGATGGCCATTATGATTCTTACACTAACCTTCCTCCCCTTGAGAATTTCCTTTGTTTTTCCATGTTTTTCCTTTCTCATGACCACATTATCTAATACCTTTAACAACAACTTTGTGTGGTGCATTCTTGGAATTTCTGTGCTAGAAAAATGTTGCAAACCCATCTATCCCTTATC
>JASDQU010407063.1:0-10479 GCA_032191745.1 Picea mariana
ATCGAATTCTCTAAATATATACCGTTTGTTCGTCGTATTGGTATTTTGAGCTTCCTTGTCTGTTAATAGAAAGGTTAAATGCGTAAATTGTGGTTCTGACCATAACTATAATTTGTTGCGAGTCAATGGTAACCTGATAGAGTAAATGATCTGTCTGTTACGGGAAATATAACGCCCCCCTGGCCCCTTTTTTTCCGAAACTTTTGAGCTATGTTATGTATCGACTCAAGCAAAATCTGGTGATGGGGATGTTATTATTATTATTTTAAAATGTACTTTGAATCTTGTTACAATTAGATATCTGAAAGTGTGATTTTGTTCAATATGGATAAATAGCTGCGTGTTCTCTGTGAATCGCAGGTTATTAACAGTATTTTGTGTTGGAAAGGTTCGGATTATGGCTTCTTCGAGGAAGGGAAGCTCTGTGAAGAGCGTTTCCAGTTCGTCTCCTAGAATCGCGTTTAGGTCTACTGATGTAGCTCAAGAAATAAATAAGCACAAGGCAGAGTATACAGGTACGAGGGAAAATGACAGAAAAAGCCTCGTGGGAAATAACTCCGTGGCTATGTCTAGAAACATGAACTTGCCTCAAATTCACAGAGGAGAAAGTTTAAGCAGGTCGGATAACAGCGGTGTTCTGTTTAGTAACAGGAAGTCAAAATCTTTGGGAGATATCAATATGCTGGTTAGAAACAGGAATTTGCAAGCTCATAGAGGTAGACCATCCCCAAATTTATTAGCAAAGAAAAGCGTTGTGACTAGATCAGATGCGAAATCTGAAGCTTATCGTCTAACGGAGAATTCAACATCTCCGAAAAATAAGGCTTCTAAAAGACCCCCATTGGTGAAGAATTCTTCAGCTGGAACTGTTTTATCCAAGACAGATCAGAGGGTCAAGCGACTCGATAGTAAATTAAAATGTTCCCGTGATCCAATTTCACCAATTGATTCAGTTAATGTTGATTCTGGTCTTGTCACAGGCAGAGCGTATGAGCAGGCATTGCTAGAGTTGAATTTGCTTCCTGAGGGATTCTCACCTGAAAAACAGATTATCACTAAGTGGGTTGATACCCCGGAGAAATCAGAAACTGCACCTACTGTAAGAGGATTTCAGACGTTTGATGGATCCAAGTTAAGTCCAATTGAAGAGGCATCCCTTGTTCTCAATGAATCAACTGCAGATTTCTGTGCAAATGTGTTTGATAAAGAAGCAGAAACTATGTTGGAACACATTGATCTTTTTCAGAGATTGCCAATTAGGGACACCCTACAGAGTGAGGTTACGAAAGAACATGAGATACTCGGGGAGTATGTCAAGATGGATTCGATATTCCCTCCGCAGTTCAGTCCCAGAAAAGATAATTATCCCGTTAATGTTTACCAGGATTCATTTCAGGCCAAGATTTGGCCGGTGACTTCGGAGGAAAGTGTCTCAGATGAGAAATGTTTCACATGCACTTCCGAGGAGAGTACCTCGGATGGTAAATGGTCCACATGTAGTTCTTCTGGGAGTTCTTCAGTACTACAAAATGAGTTGAGTAGCTACCTAGGGGAGAAACACTATTCTCTGCAGCATCAAGATTGTGATAGCATATCATCTTCTGAGAAACAATATTCCCTGCAGCATCAAGATTGTGATAGCATATCATCTTCCGAGAAATACTACTTTCTGCGGCATCAAGATTGTGATAGCATATCATCTTCCGAGAAATACTACTTCCTGCAGCATCAAGATTGTGATAGTATATCATCTTCTATCTTGACACTTGACTTGGAAGAGATGGACCTTGGACAGAGTTCAAATGGAATGAATTCTGATATTTTTGAGAGTGAAGCAAATAAAATTGCTCACCAGCTTGTTGCTTCAGCCGCTTGTGGATTTGAGGACTTCACTGCAGATGACTCATTAATGCAATTTAATCCCTCTACTCTTGTTGGCAAACTTTCTCTTAAGCATCTCGACTACGAGGAGGAAACAAGCTTGAATTTCTCCTTGGAAAAATCTCTCGAGCAGATGGGTGCAGAATTTGGCTATTCGAACTCCAGGGCAAATGATGAAATTGAAGACAACAGCAATCAGGAGCCKCTCTTCTGGCCTCTTAACCCCGATTCTTATTGGCACGATAATAACGATATCAAAAGTTTACAGTCTATGATGGACTCYGAGTGTMAATGGAAAGCTRAGAGGACAAGTGTTTCATCGAGGAATACARCAAATTCAYTRTCATCGGATAACTCTGAACAACAGGGTGGAAYGMAATCCTTCTCRGGYAGGAAAGCAGCCTCACMTGGYRTTGGAAGCATKCCATCTTGTAGAGTTAGAGATTTCGTTCATCCATCTTCTGAAGGTATAACTTCTAAGCCTCCATCCCAATTAGTTAATGATATGTCAAGAAGGGAGTTTGGTTTTCAAAACCAAAGCTGCTCACAGTCAAAGTTGAAATCTGCTGGTCAATCAACGGGTGAAAAGGAATTTGCTTCCATGGGTAAAATAAATGATTCTAATAGGGAATCTTCAACATTGCCTAGACTCAATTGCATAAGTAGAGAAGTTCAAGCTCATTTGCAATCAGTAGGTGGTGGTAAAAAGGTTTCTAAGTTGGATTCCTCAGCTTTATCAAGCCACATAAAAGTAAGCAATACTGGAAAGCCCAAGCATGCTATTTCACCAGTTTCAAGTAAATTATCTCTTGATAATACTGCAAAATGGCCTGATGAAAACAAATGCAATCGCTTTAAAATAATTGATATCAAATGCAAACAGGGGGAGAGAACATCAAGTTCAGCAGCATTAATTGAGGGTTCTCGTAAAGAAAGTGAAGAAGTGTGGGATGACTATTTAACTCCATGTGCAGATACTCACAACTGGACAAGCATATATGACGATTGCAGTACAGAGGCTGGCAGCATTGAAATGTTTGATGGTTCAAAAAAACCCAAGAACATGCAATGCTTCAAACATGATCTTATTTCTGCAAGTTGTGATCATGCTATAGAATTGAAAGCCAAAGGAAACTTAAGTATCGGTTTAGGAGGAAGTGAATGCTCATTGTCTTGCATTGGCAGCTCTGGTGTTGGATCTAGCGAGTGTGCGAATCCAGGGAGTGATAGGTGGAAGTTAACAACAGGTGAACCATTTTACAACATTCCAGATTTGCTCACAGGATGCTTTGAATCAGGTGGGGACTCAATTGAGATGCTTGTTGGTATGAAAGAATTTGATGGCCAGGAAGGTATTGGAGCACTTACAAGTGAAATGATACCCTCTCCATCTGAATCTGGTCAAAGAGAAACATTTTGTTCCAATGTTGACTGTGCTATTCAGCATGCGACAATGCAAAATGTTTCTACTACCTCGAATACCGAAGGGCATGGTGAAAGCATAGACTTCTCATTCATAGAAAATACTGTAGTGATTGATAAAGATACTGGGCTGGATTTAACATTATCTTCAGAGAACAACACAGCCATAAGTTTGGATTCTTCTTTAGTGCCACCGGAGGGAGCAACAAACTTCAACTTTGGAAATTCAACTACTCTTCAGCAATTGGAAGGTAATATTTGTGTTTGTTTTGTATGTGACTCTGGCCCAACTTGATGCAAATCTGATTTGAATGTTTGGATGACAGGGAATCAAGCTTCACGATTAAAAGATTGTTGTATTCAAGATTATGGAAAGCCAAATGGTAATAATGGAGTAGATTCGGAATCCCCTTTTGCAAGAACCAGGGGGAATATTAAATACCAAAATTCTGGTATAGGATGCGGCCAAGTGAATAGTAATAATGAAAGGGACAAAGTGTCTTTATCTGAATGGGAAATCAAAGATAATAAAAGGAATGTGGTGTGTGAGTCTGGGTTGACAATAGGTTCCTTTGGACATCGCATGTCAGGAGAGGAACATCTTTACTGTGCAGATATCTCTGCCAAGGATTTCATGTCATGTAGCGAAACAAGCTTCATGAATGCTGTTCATAATTGGACTCAGACAGGAGAAGAGGAGTTTTCGGATACTTTTCAAGGCAAGTCATCAAATTTGTTAAGTTCATCACTTCATAAGGGTCTGGCCAAAATTGGATTTTGCTTTGCACTGGTATGAGTTGCATTGGTGTTTTATACTTGGCAAGGAAATTGCACCATAAACAACATTCTCCTTCATTCATCTGTTCTGATAATATGTCTAATATTAAGCCTATATATTCTGAAAACGATGAGCAGTCTGCAGTAGAACCTGCACAAAATGAGTGTGACATTATAGATGATGAACTTTTTGAGATTCAAGATGTCCTTCGTCACTTGTCTGTGGGTTATGTTCAGCATGAAAATAGTAATATTGCAGACTTATCAGGCCTTTCTTCAGAACTGCTTCAGGGCTTGTCTTTTAGAATTGTGATTGAAAATCATGAAGAGTGGTTGAGTCAGATACTAATCATGGAATTTGAATTTATTTCAGAGGTGGATTCTGTCAGCATCCTGGATACACATAGAACCTATTCACACACTGTTTCTGATGCTCGTTGTGCAGGTTTTCTTTTTAATAATCCCATAATCAAGAGCTACTTCTCTGGCATTTTGGATGTAAACCGTGTCAAACTTCTTGAAGAGAATTTACAAGGGATGTTGCAATACTTGGGGATCAATGCAGACAACCTTATTCAGGCAATACTGTGTAAGGATTCTCAATTTCATCTGGCTTTTGGTTTTTCAGGTTTGTTATTATTCTCAAATTTTTCTCCTTAAGAACTGCTTCAGGGTTTGTCTTCTAGCATTGTGATTGAAAATCATGAGGAGTGGTTGAGTCAGATACCAATAATGGAATGTGAATTTATTTCAGAGGTGGATTCTGTCAGCATCCTGGATGCACATAGAAGTTATTCACACACTGTTTGTGATGCTCGTTGTGCAGGTTTTCTTTTTAATAATCCCATAATCAAGAGCTGCTTCTCTGGAATTTTGGATGTAAACTGTGTCAAACTTCTTGAAGAGAATTTACAAGGGATGTTGCAATACTTGCGGATCAATGCAGACAAACTTATTCAGGCATCACCATGTAAGGATTCTCAATTTCATCTGGCTTTCGGTTTTGAAGGTTTGTTATTATTCTCAAATTTTTCTCCTTAAAGTACAACTATTCTCTTACTGTTAATCTGAAATTTATTATTTCTTAACAAAATTTAAACAACCTTTAGGCATTTTGTAAGGGTGGGAATTTCTTTTTTTGGAAATAAGCTGTATTTGATGAAGATGCAACTGGAAGTCAAGACATAAGTGCCTGGAAACCTATACTATTTACCAAGACAACCTATACAAACAGTGCAGCTTCGCTGTTTTACTTGAAATGGATCCGATTAATAGATATTATCTCTGGTTTTATGGCATCTACATGAATATTTTGGTAAGTGTCCCGCCGCTGTCTGCTTTGGTATGCTTATACATACTGAGTTTATTCACAGAAGCAGTTTAGGATTTAATGCTTTGGTGCAAATTCTAAATCTATTTGTAGACTGTTTCACCTAATCCTTACTTAGCTCAGGCTAATGGGTTTCTTGTCCACCTTTACACGTTTAGGGTAGTTGCAATGGTTGCATAGACACTTGCAACTTGAATTCCTTGTCTAGCTTTAGACATTTAGGGTAGTTGCAATGGCTGCATAGACACTTGCAATTTGAAACAGTGACTGAGGATGGCTCCTTGATAAATTTGTCATATATTTTATTCACATAGTTACAAGGTATGATAAGCATGGGACCCRAAAAATATAAGAAAGCATGGTCCAAATCTTTGATAYGAGAAGGTAATGGAAAATAAGACTCTTAAATAATTGAAAAAATACTACAGAAAAAGAAAATTATCATATTGACATCAAATTGCAAGCCAAGTAATTCAAGGCTTATTAGAATTCGAGAGCTTAAAAACAACTTAAGTCGGATCTGAATAAATAATTCAGATCCWAATCTTGGTCTTTTATTTGATTACAAAACTAGAGTACCTAGGCTACAAGAAAAAACATATGTTTTCTTAAAACCTACGGTTAATGCTTTGACTGAAGTCATGTATTTTTTTGTTGGCAATTGATACATTTGCATATGCCAAATCAACCAAGTAAGAGGGGTGCAAATATAGCATTACCTACAAGTTTATTGAGAAGGTTTGCTATCTGTTTTCTGTTTTTGAACATTCATATTTCTCAAAAGTTATTTGACTAAAGCTTTTTCTTGGAATTAGATTTTCTATGGTGTCTGCATTTCCCACAATGATTTCTTCATCAACATGCACTATTTTCTCCATTTATTTTGTTGCAAAAAATGTTGATATCGACCAAATTTGGTAGCCTTGCATGTCTTTTTATAAATTTTTCTGCATTGTTGTTTTCAGTGTTGTCTTGTAAAACATCCCTATATTGATTTTGCCAGTTTCCTTAGAAACCTTATATACTTCATTCTCCAAGCTTGTACTCTTGTAATGATTCAGTCTTATGTATAGAGCCAATGAAAATAGTGCACATTACACTCTGTTTAGTTGTTAGTTCCTGGAAGTCGGTGGATATATTTCTCATATGATTGTCATCTCCTTTCTCTGTTTTCACGTGTTATAAGTTTTTTTTGCTGGGAAGAAATACACCCATCCTTATCTCCTATAGCATTCTACGTTCAGCCTTGCAATGCTTTGTATTTTGGGCTTGTAGTTAGGTGATAGCAAAGCCTAGACATTTGTGTACTAGTACTAGATGTATTGATTCACTTTGGAGACTTGAGAGTCCTAGGGGCAGAGACAAGATGTAAGATTCCCAAGTGGATTTACCAGGAAATCTTAGAAATGTTGTTTTTTCCGATTATGGTATTTTGACAAACAGTTTGCAGATTTGTCTTTTATAGATGCGTTGGGGTTTGGGTTTATGGTTTTTGCAAGAAGTAAATGTTTTATATGAAGAAACCACTGACAAGCAACAAGATACAAATAGGCATAACACAAGAAATTAGCCACAAAATCTCAGATCTGCAATTTATTTAATATATAAGCTGACCTCAGTACAAGAGATGAACAGATATGGAATAGAGATGGAAGAATAATGAGTGTGGCTGAGAATAGCTCCCAGATACAATAACAAGAGAGAGATGATCTCTCCTGAACCCCCAACAGCTGCATGCACGATCTTGAAGATCAATTTCTTTCCCTTTTGTTCTATGGTTGGGTGTTCTAGCTGAGTTGCACCCCTCTCTGGCTGGAAACCCTCCTTGGAATCTCGGCCCTGTTAGATCTGGCCTCCAAACACTGCAATGGTGGTATATTCCTGAAGGATATGAGTTGTCTATTACCTATGATGAGTTTCCTTGGCTGTAGCTGCAGATCCGACCCTCCAAAGCCCTTTAACTCTATGGACAAGTGCGCCCTCCTTCAGAAATACGCTCAGCGTGGAGAATAAATAAATATAGAGTGATAAACCTCCAAAAACTGATGAGAAAGGTCACCCTAGGGATGAAAAACTCTTCTGTAGCAAGATCTATCCCTGATCCAATGCCCTCTAGCCAAATTGAACTTCTCTTTCCTTGATAGTGCACCCCAATCCTGCAGAAACCCTAAAAAATGTGCCCTTGCTTCCACAAAACACTGCTAAAACTGATTTGAGATGAATAGAATGGTGAGGGTGGAATCTTTCACCATCTTGGCCAAGCTTGGATAAGGAACATAGGAATATTTCGCCTCTTTGCTGATCTCTAGGGTTTGTTCACTCAAAACCCTCAAAACACTCAAGCTGTAGAGCTCAAAGATGCAAGTGAAAAATGATCAAGAATGAATGAGAAAGTCTCCCTCATTCCTTTTATCCCATCTTCTAATTCTCACTTAAATCAATATTTAGGCTTTCTAAGGTTCTTTTCTCCAATTAATTCATAAAGCCACTTTACCTTTTTCTCCTTAGTCTTTGTCACCTATTGAAATCAACTTCAATTATTTGGTGACCCCCTTTTTACCCTCTTAGTCCCCTTTTTCTCAATGAGACTATAGCCTAGGGGGAACAACTAGGATACTAAGTCCCCCATGGTCAATATCACATGGAAGGGGACATTACAGTCTCCCTTTGAAATTGCTTGCCCACAAGCAATTCCGAACTTGGATGCTGCAAAACCTGTTCACCCTCCCAAGTGGCGTCCTCTATTGGCAAACTTTTCCATTTGATCAAATACTCCTTGATACTCTTGTTTCTTAGCTTCTTCTCCCTCATCTCCAATATCTCCTCTGGTATCAAGATCAGTTGGCCTTCCTCATCAACCTGTGGCAACTCTTCATTAGTAGTAACATGCTTCCCCAATGCTCTCTTTATACATGACACACGGAAGACATTATGAATCCCTAGGTGGTAACTCTAGCTCGTATGCAACAACTCCCACCTTTCTGCTCACCTTGTACGACCCATAAAAATGGGGCTTGAGCTTCTCAACGCCCTTTTCTTGATGGACACTTTCCTGTATGGTTGGAGCCTTAGGTAGACCAAGTCCTCCACCTCAAAAATTTTCTCCACTTTATGTTTATCTACATAAAACTTCTGTTGGGTTTGGGCCCTTTGCAAATGATCTTTGAGATCTCTGAGTATGTCTTGACTTTCCTGTATCCAATCCTTATCCATAGGGGCTCTTCTATCCCCAAAAGCGATCTCCATGAAGGTGAGCGAATCATAGCCATATAACGCTCTGAAAGGAGACATACCAATAGACATGTGGTGAGTGGTGTTGCAATAGTACTCACCCAAGTGCAACCACTTGACCCACGCCTTTTTTTGACCTGTCACATAATTCCTAAGGTATCCTTCCACCCATTTGTTGACTATCTCAGTTTGACAATCTGTCTGTGGATGATAACTAGTGCTGGGGGTCAATTCAGTACCAACAAGTCTAAATAACTCCGGCCAAAAAGTACTCATGAATCTGCTGTCCCTGTCACTCACAAAAGTCCTAGGTATTCCATGTAATCTAAAACTGAAAAATAAGTCTGCGACTTGGGCTGTGCTATACTCCATGGATATAGCAAAAAATATGAGAAAATTTTTTCAAGCGATCTACCACCACAAAAATTCCATCCTTACCCTGTACCTTGGGCAATCCTATGATAAAATCCATAGATATGCTTTCCCATTTGTGTTCTGGAATGGGAAGAGGCTGCAATAAACCTGTTAGGTGGGTGTGTTCATCCTGGTTTTGCTGACACGTGGTGCATAACATCCTCCTTGAGGCCCCTCCAAGCGAACCTCTCCCTAATCTGTCTGTAAGCCTTGAGGAACCCTTGATGCCCTGCTAGTGGTGAGTCATGAAATGCTTGTAACACCCTCTCCTTGAATTTGGAGTCAAGAACCATATAAATCCTCCCTTTATAATATATGATGTCATCCACAAGTCTATACCTGTCATCCTGGATTTGGCCATCCATTAATTCACATGCAAACTTGTTTTTTGAGTATTCTACCAGAAGATGCGATTTCCATTCAACAGATATCTCTGACATGGAATAGGTTGAGGGTATTTTAGATAAAGCATCTGCTACCACATCGTTTTTCCCTTTAACAAATTCTATGTCAAAGTCATAGGCTTGGATCTTACTGACCCATTTCTGTTGCCTCTCATAAAGATCTTTTTGCTCTAGAAAGTATTTGAGGCTGTTATGATCAGTTAAGACTACAAATTTCGCTCCCACCAAGTATTGTCTGAACTTGGCTAGCACATGCATGATTGCTAGCATCTCCTTATCATATATGGTGTACAATAACTCAAGCCCTCTTAATTTTCTGCTTTCAAAAGCAATGGGATGCATGTTCTGCATGAGTACAACCCCAATTCCTTGCCCCGATGTGTCACACTCTAATATGAAGGGCTGGGGGAAATCTGGTAAGGATAGGACCGGGCGAGTGCTCATGACCTTCTTCATTTTATCAAAAGCTAGTTGTGCTTCATCACTCCACTTGAATGCACCCTTCTTGGTCAAATTAGTCAGTGGTGCGCTTAGCTGTGAAAATCCCTTAACAAATCTCCTATAATAGCTGCAAATTCCAAAGAATCCCTTGAGCTCTGTAAGTGTCTTGGGTGTGGGCCAATCTAAAATAGTTTGGATCTTCTCTTGATGAACCTGTACTCCTTGTGCCCCAAGTATAGGACTTCTGTCATCCCAAATTCGCACTTGAACTCTTTGGCATACAATGCTTGTCCTTCCATGATGCCTAAGATCTCAACCACATGCCTGAGGTGATCCTCCCAAGTTCTGTTATATATCAACAAATCATCGAAGAAAACCAATAGAAACTTCCTCAATTGTTTATTGAATATATGGTTCATACATGTTTGGAAGGTGGTTGGCGCATTGGTTAATCCAAAGGGAATAACTAGAAATTCATAGTGCCCATAGTGGCACATGAAGGTTGTCTTGTGTATATCCTGTTCCCTCATCTTGATTTGATGGTATCCAGAGCGTAGATTAATTTTTGTGAAGTACACC
>JASDQU010407064.1:0-10547 GCA_032191745.1 Picea mariana
ATCGTCGAGGAGATTCATTTTGGGGGCTCAATCATGCCTTCGGCTATTGTTGAGAACCTATATCTCAAAAAACCTTCATTTAGGCCCTCAAAATGGCCCCGGAAGTTAAAACCTGCTAAAAATAGTAAATTGCCAAAATTGCCAGAAAATTGTTTTGAGCCAGTCGGAGAAGGTGGGTGGCCACCGATATCCACCTGGATCAATGGTGGTCTTGGACCATATTTCAAATTTTTCTCATATTCATTCCCTAGATCATCCCTTCATTATTTCCTCAGTTGCCCAAGTATTCATGAATCATATCTTTAAGCTACACGGTATGCCCACTTCCATTGTCTTAGATCAGGATCCCACATCCACCAATGAATTTTGGCAAGAGTTATTTAAACTAAAAGGTACACAGTTGAATTTGAGCATTGCATATCATCCCCAAATGGATGGGTAAACAAAAGTGATAAACAAGTGTTTGAAAATCTATTTCAAATGCTTTCCTTCTGAAAAGTTGCACCGATGGGCACATTAGCTTGCCCTAGTCAAATAGTGGTACAATAACACTTATCATGGAGCTAACAAAATGACACCATATGAAGTTTTTTATGGCCCAAAACCCTTGTTAGTGGCATTTTATGTACCAAGAACCTCCAAGGTTTAGGTAGTAGATAAAACAATTCACACTAGAGAAGCCATTATCCATACCCTCAAGGACAACTTGGTTATGGGACAAAATTGAATGAAACAATAAGTTGATCAGCACATATCTAAATGTTGTTTGGTTGAAGGTGATCCATGAGGATCTAAGGAAATCTTATAGAGGGTCAAGAGGATGTGGAACACTCACAGAGGTCCTAGGGGATCCAAAAAAGCTCAAAAATCGACTGCCTCAAATGATCGATAAAAAAACATCATTATGTAGAGCTTGTCGTCAACTTTCCAATGACACAAAGAACAAGTCAAACAAAGCTCGTATGCAAAATTTATAAGCGGTCAAAGTTAGAGTAAAAGGGTAAAAAATCAAAGGTCAAAGTCAAAGGGTGATGTCAGCATGACAGGTGATGATGTCAGCATGGTGATGCGTGTCACCACTGCAAGGATGACATGTGTCACATGATCGTACAATGGTGATGTAGCATATCTAGCTTGTAGAATATATCATCCAAGTGGTCCAATAATTCGCTAACATGTGGCAAAGGTCAGCCAATAAGAGGCCGCCATGTGGTGACCTCCCATTGGCCTATATTGGTATGGTTTATAAAAATTTATGGAGTTGACGGAGGTCAAACCTGCAACCTCCATAACTTCCCAAAGCCTTAACAAACCTTCCACTACCAACACACCACATGAATGTTACTTAACCTATCTATGGTGCGAGTTGTATTTAAAGTTGTGTATTGTAATGATTGGGTGGAAAAAGGGCCAAGGGCCTAAGCCCTCGACCCATATTATATGGTTGTATGTATTATAATATAACCATGTGCCACAAATCGCGGGGCTAGTGATCTATATACCATCATATAACCATATGTTATATGCCATATAACAAATAAAATTGAATGGAATATATATAGTTTAAAACATAAAGCATTATCCAATGGTCGGTAGGGTTTGATCCCCCGACCCACAAAACATTACACCAACGTTTTAACCAATATGCAAAATATGGCATTTGTTGTAAGAAACCATAACTAAAATATTTATTATGATGTTGATGTCACCAAGAAGTTGGGGGTACGGTTTGGGCCTGCGGCCTATTTAATGGGTGCATATTCCAATGTAGAGACACATTCCAATGTGGGCACACATGTCAAGGTGCATTAATTTCAATGCAAAAATCATTTATGTGTTTTGAAGTGTGTGTCAGGTTTGCATAAGTTTATGTGTTGCATGGAAAAGTGTGTCATAAGGTATATTGTTCACACCTAGGAAAGTTTATACTCATTGGACTCGTTTTTCTGCAAGGATCATGAATTTGAAGTATGTTTTGTGATCAGAGGTCATCTCTAAATGCAATGTCTCAGTTTGTCATGTATGAGACCCATAGTCTTGTTATATGTGTAAAAGGGATTTTTCAACCCCTGTTCAGAATTTGGTCAACTTTATACTCATTCTTCTTAGAATTTTGCAAGGATTTCAATGGTAAACTTTGTTTTTGCATTTGAGCAACAGATTTTCAGATTGTCTTCAAAATTGGCATTTTAAGTCCATGTTGTAATGTAATTTGTCATTTGGAGATGATGAAGAACAATATTACTATATAAAGGGACTTTGAAGATGAAATGACATATGTCATCCATATATGTAATTTGAGTTCCTTTATTTTTTGTTGTGTTATCTCATTATTCTTCAAGTTATTCATCAATATTAATGAAGTTTATGGACAAGTAAGCATATTCACATGTGTTTTTGCAAATAGTCAAGCGATCTTCATTTACCGAATATGTTTAGATGTTTATGTGTATTTAAGCGTTATTTTTACATCAGAGGATTTTCGGATCAAGTTGGTATCAATGTTGGTTTTTATGTTTATTTGCAAGTGAATGCTTACGAGGTCCAAATCTAAGGAAGGTAAGGGCACACTTCAATATTTTAATCATGAAATTGGATGAACATTTTGAAGGACATAAATGAAGCATGAAGAATTTCTTCCTGGGGTTGATAAGGAGTTTTGAAAAATGTTCCTTGAGATGACATCCATGGTGAAGGAATTGTGGGAAGACCTAGAAAGAAGGAGAGCAACTCCTTGTCAAAATAAAGATGGTCTAGTTGAAACAATGGTAAAAGTTGAAGAAGAAGGACAAGGTGAAAAACCTCCAGGATCTTCTTCATCCCCATCGTCATCATCATCGTCGTCAACACCACCATCATCTTCTTCTGATGGAAGTGAACATTCTTTGCATAAGAGGAAAAAGTGGTCTAAGAAGTGTTCTCAATCTCATGATTTCCCTGCTTATGATGGAGAGTTGAATGCAGATAAGTTGGATAATTGGGTTAAATAGATTGAAGTGTATTGCAGGGTACAAAAAATAATACATGACACTTCAAGGATACAATTGGCTACTCTCCACCCGAGCGACAAAGCTTTGATATGGTGGGAGAGTCGGACATAGGTTGATCTTATTCAACATGGTAAAATCATTTATTCATGGATTGAATTTACTATTGCATTAAGAAAGCAATTTTATCCATTAGCTTATATGCAAACATCAATGATTGCTTGGCAACATCTAAGACAAGGAAAAGGGAAAAATGTTCAAGCTTATACACAAGAATTCAAGAGGAAGGCATTATCTTTGGAAATTCCATTACATACTATTGAGACTCTTCTAAAGTATATTGGTGGTATGCACTCATATATTCACCATACTATATTTATGTTTGATCCTACTAATAATGACGAAGTATCATTACAAGCTACTCATCTTGGAGCCAACAAAGGAAAACATGTTGAGGATGTGTCATAGGAGCCACATGTAATCAAGGAGCAATCAAAGGGAAAATGGAAGAGTAAGAAGACAACTACAATGAAGAAGGATGAAGAGAAGAAGCCTACATTTTCTCACTGCAAGAAGAAAGGACATGATGAGAAGCATTATTGGAAGTTGCATCCAGAATTGAAGTCGAAGTGGGCTCAGCCTAGGAAGGGTAATAAGAAGACCACGACAATAGTTCAAGACCTTGGATCAATTTATGAGGATGAAACCATGGTTAGAGATATGGGTATCAAAGGTAAATCTTTTGTTGCAAGTTTCAGTTCGCGTGCTTCTTCTGCAAGGTCTAAAGTAATCCTTAATGGAAGGTAAAGAAAAGAACTATTTCATTTACGAGTTATCTCAAAGCACACCAAGATTGATACACTTATTGATAGTGGATCATAAGTGAATCTTATTTTAGAGCAAGTTGTTCAAAATTTGGGATTGGAAACTAGGCCTCATCTGAGACCATATCCTTTAGGTTGGATTTGTGATAATGCTCAGGTAAAAGTAACTAAACAATGCAAGTTACGGTTCATGATCACATCCAGCTTCATTGATGAGGTAGAGTTAGATGTTGTTCCAACCAAAATTTGCGGGATGGTTTTGGGAAGTCCATGCTTATATGATAGGAAGGACATTTTCTACAAGGAATAGAACAAGTATCATATTTTCAAGGATAGGATTGAGTTCATATTGAGAGCTCATTGGATGAATATGAATTTGGCAGTTGCCAACAGGGCACATGCTAGTTAATACTGGTATCCAGAATGTAGATTTATAGCCTACGGTTGAAAGCAGAACATGTCCTTTGGTTGATGTTGTTCCTATTAAGAAGGGAATATATGTTGATGGTTCATTCTCTTTCGCATATGTATATTCAATTTTATTGATAAATTTATTACTAATCAATGGAATATGGTTGGCTACTACAACAATGAATGAGGAAGATTGTAAATTTAACGAAATGGTTAATTTGGTCAGCAATGTTGTTTCAGTCTTCATTATGGTTGTGATGAGTCAGGTGCTCGTTATCCAAGCAGTAAGGATGAATGATACTGGACAAGTGAGGCGAAAGCATTCTCACTTAGTTTATGAATAATCCATACTTTTGGAGGTCCAAAAGTCCTCTAGTGGGGAGGTGTGATCCAAGAGGATCTAAGGAACGCTCATAGAGGTCCAGGAGGATTTAAAACATTCATAGAGGTCCCAGGGGCTCCAAAAAAGCTCAAAATTTGACTATCTCGAATGATCAAGAAAACAACATCATTGTGTAGAGCTCGTTGTCACCTTTCAAACATCACAATCGAAAAGTCAAACGAAGCTCGTGCGCAAAAGTTATAAGCGGTCAACGTTTGAGTAAAAGGGGAAAAAGTCAAAGGTCAAAGTGAAAGGGTGACGTCATCATGTTAGATGATGACACCATCAGGATGACATGTGTCACCACTGCAAGGGTGACACATGGCGCATGACCGTACAATGGTGACATGCCATATTTAGTTGGCAGATCGTACCATCCAAGTGGTCCAATCATTCATTGACATGTGGAAAAAGTTAGCCAATGAGAGGTCACCACGTAGCGACCTCGCACTGGCCTATATTGATATGGTTTATCAAAAATTATGGAGTCGACGAGGGTCGAACCCGCGACCTCCATAACCTCTCAAAGCCTTAACAAACCCTCCACTACCAACACACCACATGAATGTTACTTAACCTATCTATGGTGCGAGTTGTATTTAAAGTTGTGTATTGTAACGATTGGGTGGAAAAAGAGCCAAGGGCCTAAGCCCTCGAACCATATTATACGGTTGTATGTATTATAATATAACCTTGTGCCAAAAAAACATGGGGCTAGTGACCTATATACCATCGTATAACCATATGGTATATGCCATATAACAAATCAAACCCAACAGAATATATATAGTTTAAAACATAATGCATTATCCAACAGTTGATGGGGATTGATCCCCTGACCCGCCAAACATTACGCCAACGTTTTAACCAATATTCCAAATATGGAATTTGTTGTAACAAACCATAACTAAAATATTATTATGATGTTGATGTGACCAAGAAGTTTAGGGTACGGTTTGGGCCCGTGACCTATTTAATGGGCATGAATCCCAATGCAGAAACACATTCCAATGCGGGCACACATGCCAAGGTGCACTAATTCCAATGCAAAGTTCATTTATGTGTCTGAAGTGTGTGTCGAGTTTGCATAAGTTTATGTGTTGCATGGAAAAGTGTGTCATAAGGTATATTGTCCACACCTAGGCAAGTTCATACTCGTTGGATTTGTTTTTCTGCAAGGATTATCAATTTGAAGTATGTTTTGTGATCATAGGTAATTTTTAAAAGTCTTATCTCATTTTGTCGTGTATGAGACCCGTAGTCTCGTTATATGTGTACAAAGGGATTTTTCGGCCCCTGTTCAGATTTGGTCGTCTTTATACTCATTCTTATTAGAATTTTGCAAGTAATTCAATGGTAAAATCTATTTTTGCATTTTAGCAATAGATTTTCGGAGTGTCTTCAAAATTGGATTTTTAAGGCCATGTTATAATGTAATTTGGCATTTGGAGATGATGAAGAACAATATTACTATATAAAGGGACTTTGAAGATGAAGTGACATATGCCATCCATATATGTAATTTGAGTTCTTTTATTTTCTGATGTATTATCTCATTATTCTTCAAGTTATTCATTTGTATTAATGAAGTTTGTGGACAAGTAAGCATATTCACATTTGTTTTTGCAAATAGTCAATCGATATTCATTTATCGAATTTGGTCGGATGGTTATGTGTATTTAAGATTTATTTTTACATCTAAAGATTGTCGGATCAGAAGGGGATCACATGTTTATTCACATGCAATATTATAAACAAACATCACTTAAGGATAAAGTTCTCCATAAGCTATCTCCCAAGTTCTATGATCCTTATCAGATCATACAACGCATTGGATAAGTGGCCTACAAGTTGGCTCTCCCATCCCACTCTAAGATTCATCTAGTCTTTCATGTGTCTTGTTTGAAGAAGGTCATGGGATCAAATTCCAAAGTGAAAACCAACCCACTAGAACTTGATGAAGAAGGATCCATTTGGCTCCAACTTCAATAAATATTAGATACTACACAACATCAGTTACGCTAACACACAATCAGGGAATTACTGATCAAGTTGAAATATATGCAACCAAAATATGCCACATGGGAACTGACAATGATTCTATATCAATTTCCTCACCTTCAACCTTGAGCACAACATTTCTTTTGAATGGGGAGGTGTTATACACCATTTTGTCACATTCGCTAAGTGTCATAAGTGTCACACTTCACTTTGCTCGGTGTCGTCAGTGTCGCAAATTTCATGGTCCAATTTGATAAGTGTCGTACCTTATTTTTTTCACTTTTACTAAGTGTCACCACCTCAAAACCATGAAAGAATGATCCATTACACTCCTTTGATCATAAAGAAGAGGAAAATGCCACTGAAGACCTGCAAAATTTACCTTTTTCACTTAGTCTTGGCTATGTTTGACCATGGACACTCCATTTTCTATGTTGGGGGAGCATCCATACTCCTTTTACAATGGTAGGGGAGCATCATGTATTCCTTTCCACCTCTCTAGGGGAGCATCCATGTATATTTGGTAAAATCCTATGAATCTAGGGGCATCTTTCGAGGAAGTTCTGGATAATTCTTGGTTTGTTTTCTTGTTTTCATCAAGATATGGTTCGATTTTTCTTCCATCCTATCTTGAGAGCAAGTATAACCATGGAGATAAGATCAATCCTAACCTAATCCATTATCCTCAACTACACTCCTGATTTATCCCAGTGGTTAGCCCTTCCTACATCTATATAACCAGGACATTTCAAAGTGAGAGGGGATGGAGAAGAGGAAGTACATCAAACCTATGATCTTGTGAAGGAGAGCCAAACCTTTGTGAAGAAGTTGATTGGATTCATTTTCAAGGGTTGAAGAAGGAAGATTGAAGGATTGCAACAACATCTAATGGTTGTAACCTTTTCATGTTTTCATTGATAAAAGAAGTTGGCATATTTCTCTTAAACTTTCTTATTCATTTCTTGTCTATTTGATCACTTTGTTTAAGTTATTAGTTGGTGGGTTTGTTATTACTCAATCATAGATAGTAGTAGGAGAAGGTTCCTTTGTTCTTGCAAGATCGATTTCGTGAAGTGGTTGCTTGGATTGGAGCTCAATTGTTGGAGCAGCGAGGACGAACTTTAGAAATCAGGTACATAAACCTTTTCTCCTTCTCTCTCAACCCTCCTGCGGGAAAATAGAATGGTTTGTTAGGAGGATGTTAGTGTCCATTTGTTAGAGTCTATCTCACTTGTAGGGAACCCAAGTGAGGGGAACTCAACATGTCTGCAAGGGAATAATTATCACCACAGGAGGGCATGTTAGTGTCCTACCCTAACCCCTTTACTTAGAATACTTTATTGATGTATGAGGCCACCTTCCTTGAATAAGACCCACTGAATAGTTAGTTAATAGTCACTCATTGTAGAAATGGTTCTCTTCATCGATAAGGCACAAATTAGTTAGTAAGCCCTCATTATAACTGGGCCCATAGATCGTTAAGGTTATCTATTCATAGCTACATATTGAGTAGAAGGTTATGTAATGTTTTGTCAATAATTGTTATTATATTTGGACCTTTGCTCTAGGAAGACCCCCTCTTGAAAAGGCAAGTCAACATAACTATCTATTTTTTATTATAGAGAGATTTTTCTCAAGGTTTATCTATTTTCTCTTGTGTTCTTTGGTTTTGCACTACATTTTATGTGATTTCTCTAATGTTTTGGGGTTAAATACATTATATAAAAGTATTGAATATTAAATAAAATGTATTATTTTAATTTAATTTATTTTAAAATAGGATGGACTATTTAACGTTTAATTAATTTGTTATAGTTGTTTTTTTTAAGTTTAAATAGTTTGTAAGTCGTTTTTTGTTTATTTATTTTTTCATTATGAGAGTGCAACCCCACTTTTTAAAGAGAAGATTGTTATACTAGTCATCTTTCGAACAGACAAGTTATAAAATCAATTTGCCTAGAAATAACATCACGACCAACTCATGAATGATTACCTATTTGGCTCGAATTTGTGACTTTCTCTCAACAATCACTTAGGACAGTTCTTTTTACTAGTTGAGCTACTCTTGGTATTGAGTGTTCATTGTTACAATAAATGATGTACTTAAGAATGAAACAATAAAATTGAAACTAACAAATTATTCACATAGCATAATCATCACCTCTAAGCTTTATAATAAAAATAATTATCAAATATAAACACAAATAATTCTTTTAACTTTTGAAAGTTTCAAATAAATAATGTATAACTTTTTAAGATTATACAACATATCAAAAGTGCTAACTATCTCATAAAATAAATTATCATGATTGATGATGTTAATAGCTAATTTGTTCCATCAATCTATTCACATGACAATTAAAGCACTTCATCGCACATACAAGATTTATAAATGTTGAACATTATCCACCTCTCAAAAATGTCATAATTGAGGTGTATATCCTACCTGGAATGTGTGGAATTGTGAAATAGATTATATGGATTGCCTAGAATCATGATGGAAAATCATTCTATGCAATCCATTTCACAATTTCACATCTGCCCATTATGATTATGGGCAATCCATACACATCAATCATACCATTTCCATGAGGCAAATAGTGATAGCCTTTATAAATTACACACAATGTGTAGTGTATCATAATCAACCATGCAAACTAATGCATGACATCCATCATAAACTTACTATTGTTAAATTATAAAAGATATAAAAGCTCTTTTTAACTACAATTGAAGCTTTATATTAAATAAAGGGTTGTGTTGGGGCAAACAACAGAGATATAAGATATTACAAAATTTAGGCTCTAAGCCTATGGAGTCACCTATAACCATCATACCACTGAACTCATGCATTTCCTTATCAAACTTTCAAATAGAATGATTGTATATTTCTTTTACAAACTGACCCAAAAGAAACACGACTCTAAAAAACATTAATTATAGCAGATTCATTGTCTGAGACTTTCATTTCGCCTCCCTGAGGTGGTGTATATTCTTCCACTTCCATAGGTATTGCTTTGTGATCCCCCTCCACATCATCTAATATTCCAAGGGGAGAAATTGTTGAGACCTCGTTGATGGAAACTAATTGTGAGTGATGTGGCAAAACCAAAGATCTCAAGAATTGGCACTCTGCTTCCAAACTTTCAATGCAGAGGGTGAGGTTCGTAACAGTGAGATCCAATTCCCTTTTTCTAGTCATGACCTATTGGAGTGCAGTGCTATTAGCTTCATCGATTTCTTTGTGTCTATAAAGAATGTGTTTAACTTCACTATGTGTGGGATCCATTCTTGCTTCATATATACAAAGTCATGTAACTTCCAGATCACCAACCACCATAAAATCCTTCACTAGGAATGTCTAAAACATGGATAAATAAACAACCAAAATAATCAAACTTCTAATAACCTATTAGCTCACTTCTAGATTTGAGAGTAGGTGCTTGCAGAAAGCACCCAAGTGAACCATAACACCACCCACATTCAGACCCACCACTGAAAAACACAGAACCAAAAGGAAGAGAAAAAATTCCAAGTTGGAAGCTCGAAATAATACAGAACTGTTTTTTGAGATAAGATCAAACGAAACGAGATAACCTGACAACCAAGGAAGACTTTGCTCAAAGAGGAGTCAAATCCAACAATGGAAGATCACAGAGAAATTTCAAACCCCTCTAGCGAAAAAATACCCTATGAAACCATAGGACACGACCCCTTTCTTCAACATCTTTATTCGTCGTAGTTGGAGCCATTCCCCGATATAACCAAAAACCACATAGGTTAAAATGAATGTGCCTGTCAATCTCATAACCTTGCATATGTGCAAATTTCCAATTCGCATGCCAAATTAATTCACAGACCTGTCATTTGTCCTACCTGTTTAATGCATTCATCATTTCATTTATGGAATAGGGAGCCTCCCTTTATCCCCATTCACAATAA
>JASDQU010407066.1:0-10664 GCA_032191745.1 Picea mariana
CTATGTTGGAATTCTTATGCCATGATAACACCTTTCCATCCATGAAGGCTATTATGTTTCCTTTGTCTTCTAAACATGATATTGATACAAGATTCTTTTCTAAACCAGGTACATATAAAACATTGCTTAAGTGAACATGATTACCTAATTCCAACTTGACGGAGGCTTGTCCAAATCCTTCGACGGGGTAAGTGCTTTTGTCTCCAAGCTCCACTTTGTATGATGTCTTTCTCTCATTTAGATTTGAGAGTCTGGCTTGATCTCCTGTCATGTGCCTGGAAGCTCCACTATCGATTATCCACATATCATCTTCAATCGTCCCAGTAAGTGTTGAGTAGTGTAAAAGACTGATTGTTTCACACATGTCTTCGGTTGACTGGTAATTGGTCATGCCTTGATCCAAAACTTCAACTTCGTCATTTCTGTCCTCTGAGAGAGCCAAGAGGTGCACCGAGTTAGGGAACATCTGAATATCTTGTTCTTGGGCGAGATGCTCCATCACAAGGTGCCGAATTGGAGATTTAGGGTTTCTACAACTGCTTCTGCTAGTAACCCTAGTTGCAGTGTTTTTGGAAGCTGCTCCTACTAGTAACCTTAGCGGTAGTTCCTCAACGAGCTCAATATCTAGCGGCTATGCTTCCTTCCAGTGTTTTAGGCTGACTGAAGGGGGTGTGGGCCCATAACCTGTTAGAATATAGAAGATTGTGCTCGTTTTACCATTGACGATACCCTCGTCACCCAACCACAGGCCGAAGCCACCCTCCGAGCACCTTGACCTTGACAAAGAAGAGAATCCTGGTAGCAATCCAATAGCTAAGAGAGGCTAATGCACCAAGCAAGAATAGAACCCAAGCTGATCAGATAATCCCACCCAGAGGCTAGCGCACACCTTCCCAGAAACTTGCGCACAAGTTGCAACTGCACCTGCGCAGATCCAGTTCACTCTGCAACTGCTGAGATGTGAATAATGAGAACTGGCGCCCTGTATTTATAGTAGTTTGGGCAGTTCAACTGGGGCTGACTTCTCCTTCTGGGTATTAATAAATTCATATTAAATATATTTTTGCAGCCGACAACCTGTCTAGGGTTCCTTTATTTCTTTGCTTCCTTCCAGAGTATTCTAGTCTCGTCATAGGTCACAATAGAGGTTCATACCTCCTGAAGCTACCATAATATTAACAGGATAAACACAACCCAAAGGTTTGACATATAAGAAATGGATACACTGTATATACAAAAATTATTCATACCTAACACTATATATACAGAGCTATTACCAAACAGAGGAGGTCAGAAGGAAGATTGCATCTTGTAGATATTGCAATTTGAACATTTAAAATGTTGTAATCTAAAGACAAGTAGGGGCAAAATTAGTTTGAAGAAAATAAATAAAGGCAGTCAGATATAATTAGTTTGAAGAAAATAAACAAATCCAGTCATAGTGAATTACTAAAGGAAAGGAAGATGATATTTCCTTCATCACTACACTGAAAGTAAGTCCAAACCTTTAGCTTGTCAGATATATGCCTAAAAAGAGGCAAACATTTAAGTTATGAAATAAGAGATTTATGCAATTACATATATAATGATATATTCTTCTGACTATATGTATATCTCAAAAGCTCTGATCTTCCAACACATCTTATGCAAAATGCAAATAAACCTAATCAAAATCTAGCTCATCTGACTCATTTGCTAGAATGATTGATGAGATTGAGTCAATTACAGAGCCACTACTTTGGTCAACAGGCTTCCAAGTGTTATCTAGCATGTCTTCAACATTGTCTTGCAACACCTCAAGTGGAAGCTCATCATCTCCATCGTTATGTGAACCACCATAATCCCACATCCTAGTGGGTATTGTTTGGTACTCTAGTTTCCATTGAGATATCAGGTGTAGATTTGAGTGTACAAGCACCAAGTCTCGTGCCTTTTATGTGCCTAAGTGATTCCTCTTTACTAAATAGATAAAAGCATATTCACTCCAGTTTCTTGAACATGCAGATGAACTAGTCATCTAGAAGTAAAATTAACATCATGTAATAAAAAAATTAACAGTCAATATTTGAAAGATTGAAAGAAAAAATCCAAAATGCAAATAAAAAAAAATCGTTTAAACTATAGAACACACCAAAGGTATTGCTTATTGAACATACCTGTGAAAGAAAATGAACATACAACCAACAAAGCAAGGATATCACGTCCAAAAGTCTATGGGTTCAATTTGTTCTCTGTTATATACACAATCTTTATCCGTTAAGTGTTCCTTGGGTTTCAAGTACTTTCCCAACTCAAGTTGTAAGGCAGTTCAATTGTCACGATCATAACACCTATTTATAAAGGTGTTCCAGTTCTACATCACCTCTACATCTAAAAATGGTTTCATGTGTAACCATTTGGGGCTAAGTAGGAATGCAATTGAATGCAGAGGGATGTGAAGCATTTTCCACCTTGTTAGACTAAGATCCCACACATCATTCCTGGTTTCCCTGTCGATCCTAGAATTTTCATTTTCCATTATGTCAGGAAGCTTCTCTCTCATTTGATTGACACTCTCAAACACATCCCCTAAGCATGGACAATCACTACCAAACATGTGAACGATGGAAACAATAGGTGTGATGATGGTACCAATATCCTCCACTTTCCTTCAAAGCTCCTCTAAAGAATGGCCAATAATAATGTCCTCAATTCATGGACTATCCCCAATATGAGAACCTTTCCACCTCTGCCAATCAACTGATACCACCATCTCCGTAAGATATTGATGCACTTTGATGAGGCGTTGTAACATAATGAATACAAATGCAAATATAGTCTCAACACATCGAAGAAGATGGAGGTTGGTATATTTCCTATAAATTTCCATGGATGTTGTTGCATGATTAACAATAAAACTCTGTAAGATCATTGCTTTAGTTATAGTTTTGCCAACCCATGCAATGTTATTGATATATTTAAGGAGGAGGTTGATGCAATGCACAAAACAGGGAGTCCAAAAAATTATTGGGTATTTGTTATCAATTAAACCCCCAACGAGCGCATTGTTTGAGGCACTATCTGTAGCAATTTGGACCACATTTTCTCTTCCAACCTCCTCTATTGCCTTTTTGAAGAGACCCATCAAATATGGACCATCTTTGGTCCTCCATGTAGTATCATTGCATTTTAAGAACATAATTCCTTTCGTACTAGAAACCAAAATATCGATAAGAGGATGATGGTTGACATTTGTCCAACATTTGAAACGATCTAGACCCCAAAGTCCCTCTAACTATCTTTAATATCATGAAGTCTAGCTTTGATCTAAGCCCTCTCTTCACACAACAATGTTGTCCTCATATCATTTCATACTTGGGAGGTTTGTAAGCTTTAGAGACAGTGTTAACTAGATATCTTGCCATCTCCTTCCATAAGAAGATGTACAAATATTAAAAGCTACACCAGTGTAAATAAAAACCTCCCAATAGATGCACCAATATTTCCCCTCCCTCTTACATCCCAATATATGCATCAAGATTTCCCCTCCCTCTTACATCCCATTCAACTAAACCTTGTTGTAGTGGCTTCCTAAGTTTGATCAAACATCTGAAGTTTTGCTATTGGTTTTCTATTCGAAAAGTATGTTTATTGATTTGAGTAGGATATTCTTAATTGCCATAGATCTATTATATGTTTTTATAGAGTAACAATTGTTTGATATTAACAAAATTGTTGTGGTTGAACCTCTAAAACATGTCTTACAAAACTAAAGAGTTAAAGTCTAAAGTCCAAAAGTATGAAGAGTAAATCCACAACAGAGCTGAGCATGCAAAGCCAAACCAACTTGCTTATAAGTCTATAGGTACACTGTCTTACATATTGGTTTAACAAAAATACAACATGACAAAACAAACTATTACTAAAAAATACTAAGGCCCAAAATGATTGTCATCATCAAGAACCACTGGAGTCTCTGAAGTGTTCGCAACATTAGAGGTAGGAGAGTCATCCAGGAGTCCTAACGCAATATGTTCCTTTGGAGGAAAATTGACATGGGTCGATACACGCACAAGTAGCATACCCATGATGTCGAGGAAGGCCATCAACTCTAAGTGCTTTGTCCTTAGAGCAGAGATAGTGGTACAAGATTCATTTTCCCAAACTCAGAGGGCTAGGAGGTGTTTTCTAGCTTCTATAGAAAATTGGTCTTTGGCCTTGTTGGCCTCAGTGTTCTTCTCTTCAAGTCCCCTTTTCTAATTTTCCCAGGCTAGTGCTGAGAAGGTTACATTCCCTTAGGTTTCTCAGATTTCTTTCTCACTTTTTTGCTGCCATTTCTTGAGCCCTCTAACTTCCCCAAACACACAACAACAATGACAACAATGATCCATTACAAGGTCCTTATGTACTCCCACAACGATATTTCTATGAACTAGATGGCCAGTGAGATTTCACAGCCCCAGGGCATGCACTCGAGCGACAGATCCCTCATAGTGCCCTACGACAAATTAATGTTGAAGGTGACCATCGGGGTTCACATGTAGGAGGATTTACCACCATGGTATTTCTCATGAAATTCTTTGTCATACCAGGGAGTGAGAATGGGAAGGAATGTCGGAGGATCTATGAGTTTAACACTCCAATATGAAGAAATGTAATAAAATCCCATTATACGTCTTTGATGATGGGTGGAGTGTTCACTCGAAATGTTGGACATTTCAAAACTACTTACATAGTTTATATCCAGAAATTTCAAGTAACATTATGACCTATGAAACAAGACATGMCCCCCTCGAGTCACCAATCCTATGTGGGGACACRGATTCGTGTGAACACAAATTTGGCATGTGTTATGTGCACAAGACATGTGCCAAATTCGTATCTGGCACGTGCCCTACACGTGTYCCAATTTCAGGACACGTGTCACGCATAGAAAAGGACCYAGACTCACGTTTTCTCATGCAAGTTGGAGTTGTGAGGTGTTTTGATGTGCAACTGAGGATTATTTTGCCCTACTGACGCTATTTAAAGAGGTTCCCACCCCCTCCATTTCACCCACCCTAGTAATTAATGGTAATATTAAATTCTTAAAGTAAAAGTAACATTCTYCCTTATTTTCCATTTTCATCCTTTTAAGTGACATTTTCCTTTATCTTTCATTTTCATCCTTTTAAGTGACATTCTCTTTTGTCTTTCATTTTCAGTAAAAGGATGAAAATGAAGATAAATGAGAATGTCACTTAAAATGATGAAAATGAAAGATAAAGGAGAATGTCACTTTTACTTAAATTTTTAACATTACCATTAATTGTTTCATGATGTTTGAGAGTGGTTCCAACCTCATTGGACTTCATATGGAGAAAGTAGAATTTTAGGTCCCATTCAAAATTCAGTAGACTTAATGGTTTTTAGGATTTCAAGATTGGCAGGATTGCAATGTTTCTGTTGGATTCTATCATGTATGAGGGTATGGAACTGGCATTTAATCAAGAGCACCAAGCCCTTTATGTACCTCAATGTCAGTGGCATTGATTGTTGAACTCTTTTGTCACGACCCTAGTAAAAATGTACCTTTCACTCAAGTATAAACTCTTTTGTTGAACTCTTCTCTTTGTTACTGTGTTAGGTGATTTAGTGGTGTATGTGCACACCAACCTCTGTTTTATTTATAGGTGGAGAGAAGAGTGGTTGAAGGGAAAGACAAAGACGTGGGATGTGTTTCTTGATGATATGGGTTTGGACAATAGTGTTGAGTTGACATTAGCCAACTTGGATCTTAATGAACCAGTGCTAGAGCCAATCACTTTTGATGATGATGATCCTCTTGAGGGGTCATCCTCCACACCAACAAATGCACGAATTGCATTGGATATAGAGGAGGAGGAGGATGGAGGAGAGAGCAGTGGTAGTGATGCTGATGTTGATGATTATGACACAGAGGACTACTGACAATCATGACTCATGAGCTATGAGCTTCTTCCATCTACGGTTATAGTATCTACCCTATGGCTATTTTGTATTTTCCATTGGCATTCCCACCTATAGTATCCGTGCCTCTGACTCAGTATCTATGTACATTGTAACACATTTTGAGTTTGATGACTTAATGAGATTGAGAATGCTACATCGTATGTTTATAATTTCTTGTGTGTTCAAAGTTTGTCATTTGATCATCATTGACTTTACAATGTATTATGTTACATGTTTTGTATCATGTAAATCTTCTAGTTTCTAACAAAATATGAATCTTTATGTTTATATTTCATTTTTGTAGGTGTAATTTTCAATTTTTTTCTCTATATATACACATATACATGTCCTCCGCGTGTCCTGTTTCCGCAGTCGCCTTGTTACCTGTCAAACACTTGTATTTCCGTAATGTCATCGTATAGGTGACTTAGATTATGACTAACTATGAAAACTTATATGCTTGGATAATTATGATAGTTATGAGTTTAATAAAGTAATTAACAAAAAGGCATTGTGAATGCCTTCGACGACTCCACGATCATTAAAAAAAATCTTTCTGTACGAAGCATAGTGAATTTTATAACATGGTATGATAGTGCTTTGTGATTTGGGGAATATTGAAATCAAGAGGTGCAAATTAATTTCAAAGGCGTGATGGTGCTGCTGTGAGAAGTAAGGGTTTAAATTATAACAAGTCGAGACGGAGAAGGTTGGGCACCCATGCCAATTGGAAGAGGTTGAGCCGCCAAGGAAGAAGGAGCCGCCGCTCCTTGTAATTACTGAAGGAGCCGCCAAGGAAGAAAAAGAAAATAGTCGCCCTGTAATACAAATTGTGAGCCATCCGTCACGACCGCCGAAATTTTGCGGGAGCCGACACTTCTACAATCCCGTTCGCTCTAGTCCGAGTTATTAGAGCAGGCAGCAGAGGTAGCCCGAGTTTATTAGAGCAGACGACAGAGGTATACTCTTAGTCGCCTATTGACAGAGAGACAGAGCATTCACCGATCTGAATTCAAAGAGACAGAGCATTTGCAGGTACTATTTGAAAATTTCAGCAGAATTTAGAACCTAAACAGCATTGGTGTTCCATTAAAACAAGTTTTTTTCAGAAACATTTGAAAATTTTCATTTACATATTACTCCGTTCTTTTTTCTGAGAATGGAAATCTCTCTAGAAAAATTCAATGGATATAATTTTTATACATGGAAAGTGAAGATTCAAATGCATTTTATGAGTAGAAGTTTATGGGGAATCATTAAAGGTACTAAACCAGAACCTACACAGCCTAATAAATTAATTGAGTGGCAGCACAGAGGTGATAATGCCAAATCAATCATTGGCCTTGCACTTTCACATTCCGAATTACATCATGTTGATCTAGACAAGTCTTCCAAACAAATCTGGGAGGAATTACAAAATTTGTTTGGAGCAAAAGCTATAAATGCACAATTTTCTTTAAATTTATAACTTTTTAGACTTAAAATGGATTCTCAAGCTACTTTGTCCAGCCAATAAATGAGTTGAAGTCGCTTATCAAACAGTTAGCTGAAATTGGTGCAAAAGTAGAAGAGGATGCAAAAGCCTTGTTGTTAAATAATTTATCTTCAACTTACAACAATGCTATTTTTACATTAATTCAAGTGCCTTCAAAATCTTTATATGTTATGATATTTGGCTGAAGATAAAAGGTTAAATGAAGGAGATTCAGAAAGTGCTCTCCATCCAGACAATGCATTACTTACTAAAATCGAATGAGAACAAAAACAAGGAAGCAAATAGTAAAAGAAGATCTTGAGTGTTATTATTGTAGAAAAATAGGTTTGACAGCGTGGAATTGTGAAATTCGAGCCAATGATCTTCTGAAAGGGAAGGATAAAGACAGGAAAACCAAGTATAGCCTTGACAGTGGAAAAATTCATAATTGAAGAATCATCCGAGATTAAATATGATTTTGAGAAATATGGCAATGGTGTTAGATTTTCAACACACCTCAGGTCTGGTCTAGGTTCTCAACAGTATACACAGAAATCACACAATCTGAACTGTGAACATAAACACACTGAGATGTCTAACAACTTAGCACAGTGGAAATAAAAACACCAGCAATTAGATCATACACAGTACACAGGAAATTAATGCCCAAATCACTTGTTCTTTATTCAATTCAACCTCAAAACAATGGGCTCCCATACCAGGGAAAATGGCCATTTTCTTACACAATAGAAAATGCCAAAACACTTACAAAATCATTGCAGAAACCCTCCTTGGTTTCTGTGTCCAATTCTGCTCACCTAGGCTGACTGTAACAGCCCTCAGAGGCTGTCATTTTCTCTGCTGCTGGGCTGGCTGTAACAGCCCTCAATGGCTGTCCCAAAACTGCCCCAGAACTGCTGAATCAGCCCTCAAAGGCTGCCCCAAGTGGCCCCCAACACTCCTGTGTCAAGGCTGATTGTTACAGCCTCAGAAGCTGCCCCAGAATCTGCCCCTAGACTGCTGTAACAGCCCTCAATGGCTGCGACTAGTCTGATAGGTCTGCTGTCCACCTGTGACAGCCCTTCTCTTTGCTGGAAGAGCCTCCTATACTCAGCGGCTGCCCTCTTCTTGTGCCCAGAACACCTGTGGCCCCTCGAAGACTGTCCCACAAACCTGCGGCCAGCCTTTTCTAGCAAGCTGAGTCTCCAAATCCTCCAGCCTTTTTTAGTACCAGATTCGTGTTGGTATTATTATTATTCTAGCATCATGCTATTGATGCTGATGCTTGAGCTTCATGCTGAAGATGATGATGATGATGCTACTTCAGCTTCATGCTGAAGATGTTGATGATGATGTATCAGTCTTGTATTGATTGATGATGTTGTATTAGTGTTATACTAATTGATGTTGATGCAGAGAATGATGATGATGATACTATTCCAGCTCCATGCTGTGAACGATGATGTTATTGATGATGAGAAAAACTTCCGATGATTTGTAGATGTGTCAGTCAGTGTTCCAGATGCTGATGATGTTGCTGCTCTCTCTCTCTCTCTCTTGATGATGTTGTATTGTAGAATACCCTTCTTGTTAAGGGGGAGTGTTGAAATATTGTAATTGCGAAGAATATTCTAATTATAATTGAGTATTATCATGTAGATCAATCCCCTTTTGTGGATTGGTCAAACCCTAGTCAAATGATGCTAATTGAGAAGTTGGCCCCTAGGGCTAATTAAAGTGGTTTTAGCCACTAGATGAAGAAGTCGGCCCTGCTTGATGAAAAGACACAACCCTAGCGCTCCTCAGCTAGTATAAATAAGAGAGGCTAGCGCCTCATTCTTACACTCACTCAACCACTCATCTAGTGCGCAAATTTTGGAGATAGCTGCAGTTGCCAGAAGAAGTAGAGAGAGGCGCATGCTCAGTCTTGGTTAGTCTTGGTGGTCTTGTCTTTTATCTTGGCATTCTATTGGCAATCTATATTAAGGAACATTTTGCTGGGTTTTCTCTCCCAAGAGGGTTTCCCAGGATAAAATGTTGTGTACCTTGTGATTGTGTTTCTCTCAGTGATCCTTCTTATGCTATTATTGTCTAGTTAATTAGAACTTAATAGCAACTCTAAATTTAACAGAATTGCTACTGTTGGTAAGTATAGACAAGTGACGGTTGGATGACTGTGTTAGATTTAGGGTAAATTTGCAGAATATTAGTCTCTTTAGATTTTTCAATAATCAAGATAAATCAGATCTGTATCTTAATCAGAAGTAAGAGCATATGGAAGATGGATCTATAATATACAGTATCAGCAGAAGAGAAGAACTCAGATAATTTCTCAGATCTAACAGCATAGCTTTAAACTAAGATCAAATAACAATAGATCTATATGATGAACAAGTTTCAGATCATAGACAACAGCAGATCTATATATTCAGATCATAGAACAGCAGCAGATCTATATATTCAAATCATAGAACAGCTCTTTAGATACAACAGTAGATCTATGTAACACAGTGTTAAAGCTCTGCTTAAAATGATCCTAAACAAATCTCTAATAAGATCAGATCTAACACAAGGAAAACAAGAGGGAAACATACCTGGTACAGCAACCTACCTCAGAAGAAAAACTGTAACCACAATAGATATAGGTCCTGATAGTTATGCTCAGACAAAGGTTCAGTTCATGGACCAAGTGGATCTCTTATGCCAAAGAAAGAAGGAACTTTCAAGCCACCAAGCTTAAGGGTTACTGGAACAAAAACACCAAAGGACCCAAACCCTTCCCAGCCAAAACTTTGCCCAAGAAACCCTCAGATCTATACACAGGACTATACGTAAACCCTTGCTTCTACTGTGGACAGTGTAGGAGCCTTAACAAATAGTGACCCTTCAGAAATATAGCAGACTAGGATAGGGTCACATAACACACTGCTTACACATTGAGGATCCAGCCCATCAAGACAAGGGATAAGCACAGTAGACAGCAGATCTGAGGAAGGTTGTGCTCTCAAGAGATTGCAGCAATGAAACCCACATCTGAGTAGGACGCGACACCTCCCAGCAATCAATCCTACAGCAAGCACACAGCAGAAATAGGACGCGGCACCACACAGCAAGCAATCCCACAGCAGATAGAGATGCGGCACCACACAGCAGACACACAAAAGTATAGAACGCAGCACACCAGCCAGGAGGAATGTCACGGCTGTCAACAAAAGGGTGCGGTACCCAGCAGAGGAGACAC
>JASDQU010407068.1:0-10612 GCA_032191745.1 Picea mariana
TTCCCCTCCCTTCCACTATCTCTACCCTCTTTCTCTCCTAAATCTACCAGTTGTTTCTCTCTCTCCTTTTTTTAAGTCTCACTCTCACTCTCTCTACCACCTCTCTATGTCTCTCTACTCCGCCCCTTCTTTGTTTTCCTCTCCCACCCTATCACACTCTCAAACAATCCATCTCTACCCCCTTCTCTCTTTACCTATTGCATCTAACCCGTGCTCTCTTGCTCCCTGTATTTGCCTCCCTTTCTCTCCCCACATTTCTCTCTTTTCATCTATCTAACCCCCCTTCCCTCTCACTATCTCTCTCTCTACCCCCCCTCTTCGTCTTCTTGTCCCTCAATCTCTTTTTCTTCCCCTCTCCCTCTTTCACACTCTCTGTCTTCCTCTCTCTACATCCCCCATCCCTACATTGCAAGGAAAGAAATGGCCTTGACCTAGACGTGTCAATACTTATAATTAAACCTAAACATGGAAAGACCTGGGGCATGACCTAGACCTATACAATGACCATGACATAGACCGTGACCGTGACCTAGACCATGACATAGGCCTAGACCATGACCTATACCATGACATAGAACTAGAGCTAGATTTAGACGATGACCTAGATATTGACATAGGCCATGACATAGACCCCCATATCTACATCTAAGCCTATGCATAACTTATTATCAACCCTTAAACCCCTCTACACTCGAGCCTTGAGTTCACTATGCACATACCTTTTGTACAACCCTTGCGCCAACATCACCCAAATCTTGGTGCTCTAACCATTTCTCTATCCTTGAAAACACTTTCAATTCTAACCCCTTAGGCCTTAGTTTCCCCCATACCCTTATACATATTTATTCATAAAGATGTTTTCTCAATAATAAATTCTCTATTCATTGCATTAAGAGCGTGCATGCACTTTTGTGACTTGATTGAGCTATAATTGTTGGTCATTTATGATAAAGAGAAATGTGGATTCTTTAGTACGCACACGTTCTAGGAACGCATGCACGTTCCATATGGGAATTTTTTGGTTCCAATCATACTCCATCACTTCATCTATTTCAAGTCCTACAGACAATCTGTGACATCCTCAAAAAAAAAATAGCGTGCACAGACATGTTTTTCTTATTTTAGTGTTCTTGTTTGATTCATAGAGAGTTTTATGTTATTTCCAAACCATTGTAGGAAAATTTGGAAGACAAATTTGTCAAGTGCAATTAGAATTGTTGTTTATATCCTCTTGCATCTTCTTGGAATTAGAAGACAAATTTGTCCAAGTGCAATTGGAATTGTTGTTTGTATCTTCTTGTGTCTACTTGGAATTGGAAGACAAGTTTGTCCAAGTGGAATTGAAATTGTTGTTTGTATCTTCTTGGAATTGGAAGACAAATTTGTCCAAGTGCAATTTGAATTGTAATTGGAATTGGAATTATTAAATGTGTGTTCTTTTGTAATAAAAAAACAAAATTTCTCCACTTGGTTGTGACTTTTTACATAATAAAAGGACAAATTTGTGATGGGTGTTCGGAAGCCAATTTTTATCTTTAAACGTGGGGAACTGATGGAATCAAGAAATAAATTCCTCTATAAAAAATAAACCCATGTAAAAGTTAGAAGAAGAAAGAGAAAAATCAAAGTTACGCATGTCAAAGCGTAGGCTTTCAGAAGAGGGAAATCCAATTTATAGCAAAATAGACACCGCTATTGTTTCTCCTCCATCACCAGAAGAAAAGCATAATATTTCATTGAAGAGAAATCCATCCAGTATCTCATCAAGACAACTTGTTGTGGATGACTATATGATGAAGGATTTACTTGGAGATTATTATATAATGGATGAAATTAGAGAAGAAAATGATGTACAACATTGTTGTGAAGAATTTATTGTGGTGCAATCTCTTGTTGGACAATCAAATGCTCCAGAAACTAGTCAATCCCATGTCCATTCTCCTCCCACAGTTGATCCACCCATGATTTAAGGGGAAAGAACTGAAACATTGTTAACTCCACAATAGGGAGGTCAAGAGTGCCGGAATAGGTGTTCACAGTCCCTACCTAGATTGAGAATTGTGCGGAGAAGAACTCCTAAACGCATTCAGGTTGATGAAAGTGGTATAACATCACTTAAAGGTAAGCTACCTAATTGTACTATTCATTATCACTCTTATAAAATTATTAAAGAATATTTTGAACCAAAATCTAATGTTTCTAAATGTCAATTATTTTTAGCTTTGTTAAAATCTAGAAGATTGACTGTTGTTAGGAGAATTTTAGGCATTAAAACAATGAAAAGTGTAGAAACAAGTCATCATATTGATATAAAACTTATAGATTATTTTCAAATCATTGGTAATAAAACTTGTTCTAAAGATCGCAATGCATCCTAATGTGTCTTGTCACAATCAATTGTTAGCAAGATCACGATAAAACATCATTTTTTACAAAAAACCTCCAACCTCTTGAAATGAAATTTCAAAACCATTACAAAGTATTCTCATAGATGAGATAGCCTCAACACAGGTGGCCCGATAGATTTGTGGGCCTTCACTAGTAGGCTACCTCGTTCTGACATGAAGTTAATTGGAGTTGTTAAGGGACTAGTTTAGTATTTTTCACTTGAGAACACTAGGCCTTCTTCCAACCAAAAAGAAGTACTAAAATTGAGAAGGGGATCTAGGGACCATGAAACCCATATTAAACACTTTATTGACATTACACAGACAAAATTGTATGAGAGATTCAGAACAATACATAGTGCACTTAACTTGGGCCAAATATCTTTCCACAAATGAAAGCCTTGGTATGTTCGAATAAACACAATTCATAACACATGTTTTTGTAGATATCACATTGGGTATGGTTATAATTATGACACACATATACATTTTTTTTTCGTGTTTTGCATAAAACTGTTTTTCAGAAATGATACATTATATTTCCGTTGTTGTCATCTAGATAATTTGTTCACAACATCTTGTGTACAAGGCCAGAGGGTTTTACATTTTATTAAAAATAATGATTAGATGGGACATGCCCCAAGTGCGGTGGAATGACATTACTGAGAAAGTGCATCCATGTAAGTGATGAGTATGAATTGGGGAGGAAGGAGGTTCCCTTACAAAGATTTAAATGTGTGACATATGATATTTATGGAGTACAAGAAAGAAAAAATATACAATTGGTTACTTCCCAAGTATGAGTTTGTGACTTCAAGAAGGACTTCGTAAAAAATAAATGACAGTATGTTCAACATGTCCATGTGGCTTGATGGTAGGATGAGCATTTTAGAATATGCAGAGATAAATTTCATGTCGGTACTCTATTATCAGTGGTTCTTTTTGTTTATAACTACACCCTTCAACTTAAAAATGAGATTCAAAGAAAATGTTATCACTCAGAGAAGGTCACCATAATGGTCCATATCACATACATGCATGGACCACATAGTAATGAAAAAAAAAAGAATTATATTGAAAGAGTATCACTTCTACATAAGAAATTATCAGTGCCATGACTTAGCCTACGTCGTACAACATTGTTTTTAGTTTCTCTACAATCACCTTAAGGAGAAGAAAATAAAGATGGATCAACATTAAATTTAGTCATATGGTTGAGTAGGCTAGCTAAAAAATGATCCTTTATTTCAATGGTTGTGTATGTTGCAAAAAAAACTAAATTTACCACATATTTGGAACTATTTTGAGTCTGGGAACAAGAAAGGGGAACATGATGGAGCAGGTGCATGCATAAAAAGAGCATTATGTAGGAAAGAAATGAATTTCACAACTACTTCCCTCACTCAAGATGAAAAATCAATTATTGAATGATGTTCTTCAGTAATGGGAGAAGGAACATGAACCCACGAAGACCAATCACACAGGAAATGACATATACATAGATATTTTTGGTACATGGTCGATGTAGATTGATCACAGTGGTATGAAATCAAAACAATCTAGGGCACTCATGGATTCCATTCAGTTAGAACATCCGACAATATAATAGTTGAAATATGGATGAGAAAACTCTCTTGCTTTTGTGTTCCATGTAGTAGTAATGAATGGGATGATTGTGAATCGACAGACTGGGTTGATAGATGGGATCTTGTACCAGTCTCCATTGGTAAACATATAAATATGGAATTATCCCAATTGGAGGAGGACCAATCAAGTATTTAAATTGATTATGATCATGTCTCATATCTCATACTGCCAGGTTCATTGATTCCTTCTAGTAAATTTTGAATAACTAGCATTAATCTTTTATCATTTACTAGAATCACATTTTGGAACTCCATTTTTTAGGGCACATATACGTAGTGGTTTCCCCAAGAGATAATTAATGGAGAACTGATTATTGGTTGGCACGATGCTTAGAGGGAAAATATACCCTCATGTGATCAGTAACAGACTTTGAAGGCATTGAATTTTCGATTGGGTCGATAGTTATTAAAGGAGAATATATGATGTAGGATGAAATAATATGAAATAAAGGTGGTTATGTATTTCAAGATTATAAACTAGTTCATGTTGTATACCACTTTACAAACTTGGTTATCGGTACAAACCTCCAACTACAAATAATGCCAAGAAATAACTCATCAAAGGTACGATAATTATTTCCTTACTTTGAGCACAAGAAGCTAATGGAGACCATCATTATTAGAAGTGATCCCGATGGTCAACTTGAATTACCATAGCTATGTAAAAGGAATAATTTTGGCTTAATTTTGAATCATGTTAAAATATTTGGAATGTTGTTAAAATACACCTTGTGTTAAAATATTTTGGTATGTAAACTATTTTGACTGCTGTTAAATTATACATTTACATGTCATTCCTTTCCTTTCCTTTCCTTTATTTTCCTTTCCATTCCTTCACTTTCATTTCATTTCCTTCACTTTCCTTGCCTTTCCTTTCCTTCACTTGCCATGGCATACCTTTTCATTCCATGCCATACCTTGACCTGCCATCCCTTTCCTTTCCTTTCCTTCACTTTGCTTACCATCACTTGTATTCAATTTACTTCCCATGCCTTGTCTTGCCTTACCATGGCATGTCATCCCTTGCCTTCCCTTCCCTTGCCTTTCCTTTCCATGTCTTTCCTTTCCTTTCCATTCCTTTCCTTGACTTTCCTTTCCTTGACATGCCATGCCTTGCCTTTCCTTTCCTTCCCACGACTTCCCATACCTTTCCTTTCCATGCATTCCCATGCCTTTTTCCTTTCCATGCCTTCCCATGCCTTGTCGTTACTTTCCACGCCTTTCCTTTGAATGCCTTTCCATGCCATGCCATGTCATTCCTCGAAATTCCTTGCCATGCATTTCCATTCCTTTCCTTGCCCTTACATGCCTTGCCATGTCTTTCCTTTCCATGCCTTTCCATGCCATGATTTCCTTTCCTTCCCTTTCCATGCCTTTACATTACTTCCCATACCTTTCCCTACCATTCCTTCCCATGTCTTTCCTTTCCATGCCTTCCGATGCCTTGTCTTTCCTTTCCTTTCCTATCCATGCCTTTCCTTTCCTTGCCTTCCCATGTCATGCCTTTCCTTTCCTTTCCTTGTCATTCCTTACCATGCCTTGCCTTTACATGTATTTCCATGCCTTCTCATACCATGCATTGTCTTGCCTTTCCTTTCCATGACTTGCCATTCCTTCTCATGCTTTTCCATTCCATGCCTTTCCATGCCATGCCTTCCCATGCCTTTCCCATGCCTTCCCATGCCTTTCCTTTCCTTGTCTTTACTTTAAATTCCTTTCCATTGCATACCTTTCCTTGCCTTTCCTTTCCATTCCTTTCCATGTCTTTCCATGCCTTCCCATGCCATTCCTTTCCTTTCCTTGTCATCCCATGCATTTCCATGTCTTTCCATGCATTTCCTTCCATGCCTTTCCATTCCTTGCCTTTCCTTACCTTTCCTTCCCATACCTTACCTTTCCATCCCTTTCCATGGCTTCCGTGCCATGCCTTTGCTTTCCTTGCCTTTCCATGCTTTTCCATGCCTTCCTATACCTTGCCTTGCCCTGCCTTCCGATGCTTTTCCTTTCCTTGCCTTTCCTTCCAATGCCTTGCCATGCCTTACCATGCCTTGCCTTGCCTTGACTTGCCTTGTCTTTCCTTGTCTTTCCTTGCCATGCCTTCCCATGTCACGCCTTTCCTTGTCATTCATTGCCATGTCCTCCAATGCCTTTCCTTTCCATGCCTTCCCATGCCATGCCTTGCCTTGTCTTGCCATTCATTTCCAAGTATTTCCATGGCTTTCCTTCCCATGCCTTTTCTTTCCTTGTCTTGTCTTCCCATGCCTTTCCTTGCGATTCCTTTCGTTTCCTTTCCATGAACCAAGAATAACAAGAATAGAAAAAATAACAAAAAAATAAAATATAAAAAAAAAGAAACATAACAAAGAATAACAAAAAATAACAAAAATAACAAAAATAACAAAAAAAGAAACATTTCCATGACATTGCCATGCCTTGCAATTAAACCCTTGGAATACACCTTGACACCTTTTATTACATTTCTATCATAATTTTCATCCCTTTAGGGTTGTGATTTCTTGAATATTGTAGGGTTGTCATGTGTCATCTTGAATTTTACCATGCATTTGTTATCTAAACCCTAGTTTAATATTTCATTTTTATCCCCCTTTTATTTAATGATTACTTGTTTTAAGGGATGTTATATTTTTCCTTATATTTCCTTGTCCTGTCTTTCCTTTCCTTTGCATTCCCTCCCATTCCATGTCTTTCATTTCCTTTCCTTTTCATGCCATAACTTTCCATGCCATTCCTTTCCTTTCATCAACTTGCCTTGCCTTTCCATGCCATGCCATGCCTTTCATTTCCTTTCCTTTCCATGCCTTGCCTTGCCTTGCCATGCCTTTCCTTTCCTTGACATTCCTTGCCTTTCCTTCACTTTCCTTCACTTTCCATGCCTTTCCTTCACTTGCCTTCACTTGTCATGCCTTTCCACTCCTTTCCTTTCCTTCCCATGCCTTCCCATGTCTTTCCTTGGCTTTTCTTGGATTTTTGTTCCATGCCATGCCATGTATTTCCTTCGTATTCATTGTCATGCCTTTCCTTTCCTTGCCTTCCCATGCCTTTCCTTTCCTTTCCATGCCTTTTCATGCCATGCCTTGCCTTTACTTTCCTTTAATTTCCATGCCATGCCATGCCATACCATGCCTTTCCTTGCCTTCTCATGCATTCCCATGCCTTGCCTTTCCTTCCCATGCCTTCCCATGCCTTTCCTTTCCATGCCTTTCCATTCCTTTCCTTTCCTTTCCATGACATGGCTTTCCTTCCCATGCCTTCTCATTCCATACCATGCCTTTCCTTGACTTGGAATATTCGTCATTGAGTAAAACCCTAGTGCCACAGATACTCCAAAAAATAATTTTCTGGTGGATGAAATGATAGTAGAGGTGGCCCACTAGATAAAACCCGATGCTCTAGATCCAATGAAACTAACGCTTCATCCATTTGAGTCTCGTTTTGAGTTTTATTGTGAGCTGCAACTCGCCCCCTCAATCCATTTAGGGACATATGTCCAATTTGGTTCAGGAGCATAAAATCCAAATCGAGAGATACAAAAAAGTTACATAAGATATCACAAATAATTTTTGCCAACGCCCACGTTACTACACTACCAAAAAATTCTTGACACAGTGTTCTCAAAAAATTTACCTCCTCTTTAGAAATTGCACTATGCCTCATTGAGAAAAACCCTAGTGTTGGAGATACTCCAACAAATGGTTTTCTGGTGGACAAAATGACAATAGAGGGGCCCCACTATCTTAAACCGGATGCTATGGATCCAATACAAATAACAGTTTCTCCATCCGAGTCACGGTTTGAGTTTTATTGTGAGTGGCAACTCACCTCCTCAACCCATTTAGGGACATGTGACCAATTTGGTCTAGGGGAATAAAATCCAAACCGATATGCATAATGGAGTTTAGTAAGCTCCCACAAGTCTATTTAGCCAAGGACCATGCAAATACACTACCAAAACATTCCCGCAACAAAGTTTTTGAAAATCAACCTCCTCTTCAGAAATTGCACTATGCCTCATTGAGCAAAACCCTAGTGCCAAAGATACTCCAACAAATGGTTTTCTATTGGATATATTGATAGTCAAGGGGCTCCACTAGGCGAAACCCATTGATCTGTATCTAATGCAATTGACAGTTCCTCCATCCGAGTCTCAGTTTGATTTTTATTGCAAATTGCAACTTGCCTCCTCAAGCCATTTAGGGACATGTAGCCAATTTGGTCATGTGGCATAAAATCCAAACATAGTGAAATATTGGATTTTTGTAAGCTCCAAAAATTCTATTTGTCCAAGGCCCACACGAATACACTACCCAAAAATGCCCAACACAATGTTCTTGAAAATCGACCTCCTATTCATAAATTGCATTATGCCTCATTGAGAAAAACCCTAGTGCTGGAGATACTGCAACAAACAATTTTCCGGTGGATAGAATGACAACGGAGGGGCCCCACTAGTTGAAACCTTGTGCTCTGGATCCAATGCAACTGATTGTTTTTCCATCTGAGTCTTCTTTTGATTTTATTGCGAGTTGAAACTCACCTCCTCAATCCATTTAGGGACATGTGGCCAATTTGGTCTAGAGGCATAAAATCCAAACTGAGTGGCATAACAGAGTTTCCTAAGCTCCCACAAGTTTATTTTTCCAAGGACCACATGACTACACTACTCACAAATTCTCAACACAGTGTTCTTTAAATTCAACCACCTCTTCAAAAATTGCATTATGCCTCATTGTGAAAAACCCTAGTGTTGGAGATACTCCAACAAACAATTTTCAGTGGACAAAATGATAGCATAAGGGACCCACTAGATAAAATCAGTTGTTATGGATCCAATGCGACTGACACTTTTCCCATCTAAGTCTCGTTTTGAGTTTTTTCATGAGTTACAAATTGCCTCCTCTATCCATTCATGGACATGTTGGTATGGAAATGCAAGGAAAGGAAAATCAATTCAACGAAAGGAAATCGAAGGAAAGACATGACAAGGCTAATCATGACATGATATTGCAAGAAAAGGCAAGGTCTATCTATAAGTCTAGGTGTAGGTGTAGGTCCAGGTCTAGGTAAATCCTATTACTTATGATAATCCATATTTGAAAAATATATGATACCTTATATATATGAATAAAGAGAGCTTATGTTATGACATTGAAATTATCATGCAAGTATTTTTATATAAGATATATGGGATAATAAGTTGTATATGGCATGGAAAGGCATGGCATGATGATTGAAGGAATAACATAGCATGGAAAGACATGGAATGTCATGGCAAGGCATGGTATGGAAAGGCATGGTATGGAAATACAAGGCATGGAAAGTGAAGGAAGGCAAGGCATGGAAATTAATGGCATGGCATGGCATGGAAAGGCAAGGAATACCATACCATACCTCACCATACCATGCCAAGAATACGATACCAAGGCAAGGCAAACCATACCATACCATAACATGGCTTAGAAAGGAAAGGAAAGGAATACCATACAATACCATACCATATGATGGAAAGGAAAGGCAAGGCATACCATACCATGGAAAGGAAAGGAGAGGCATGGTGTGGTAAGGCATACCATACCATACCATGGAAAGGAAAGGAAAGACATGGAATGGCAAGGCATAATATACCATACCATACCAAGCCAAGGAATACCATACCATACCATACCATGGCTTGGCGAGGCAAGGCAAGGAAATACATACCATACCATACCATGGAAAGGAAAGGAAATGCATGGCATGGCAACGCATACCATACCACACCATACCATACCATACCATGCCATACCACACCATAGAAAGGAAAGAAAAGGCATGGCATGGAAAGGAAAGGTATGGAAAGTCATTCATGGAAAGGCATGGTGTTGGTTTAACTTCCTCCTTTTAATGTCTAAGTTATTGAACCAGGGTTCATGTCTTTCGGGTTTCCAACAAAACCTCTAAAACTATCATCCCTCATGGTAGACCAGAAGGCAAAACAGTACATAGAGTGTGTTGGATCATGTTTTCATTGATTCCAATGGTTTGATTGATTGATTTCAAGTGATTGATTGATGTCAAATGATTGATTGATTGATGATTGATGTAATATAATATGTATTGTCCTTGGTGAGAATCCATAGATGAAGATGGATCAATGAGTTGTCATTGATATGATGAAGATGGATCAATGAGTTTTCATTGATACATGATGAAGATGGATCGATGTGGTCTTATTGGTATATGATGCATTGTTGGAAAAATGTATAGATGACTCATTATTGTCTTATCACGATTGATAATGTGAACAAATGGATGAACTCTAAAGTGGTCCCCTTATGGTGAAAACCCTCATGGGAAGATGCTTTGCGGATTGTGTTATCCTAGAAGAATGGTTGGAGGACCCATGCTCTCATTATTTTATTATCATGATTGATAAGGTGAACAAATGGATGAACTCCAAAGTGGTCCCCTTATGGTGAAATCCCTCATGGGAAGACGCTTTGCGGATTGAGTTATCTTAGAAGACTGGTTGGAGGACCCATGCTTGTATGTGGAATAATGAGATGAAGGAAATTGAATTTG